>OX235273.1:102520464-102548547 GCA_944472155.2 Trichobilharzia szidati | reverse complement strand
CCCGTTTGCATAAATGATCATGTTGATAACCTTTCGTGCCCCGGCTCTCCATGTCAGTAGTTCGGAAACCATCATTATCGCGAGTAACTAGTGCTAAGTCGTCGCTACTAATGGCGCAGCTAAAAGAGAAACAACTTCGACAGGAGTTAGAGTTAGAGTTAAAGGAAAAGTTGCTAAAGGCTAGACATGATGTCGAAATGGCCGAGCTGCTTGTGAAGTTAGCCGTGGACGACAAACGAAAAATTGGAAATACGAAAAGAGACACTGTCAACTACGCTCGAATCAGCGAAGAGAGTATCAAAGACGACATCAGAAGGCCATATGAAGCTGAGTTTAGGGATACTGAAGAAAACGAACACTCATTTTCTATCGAAGATCCTAAGGCAATCGAGTTGGTTACTCAAAGCACCGTCTTAGAAAAGGGGCATTACATCATTTCCTTGCCGTGGAAAGATCCAGCAAAGGTAACGGACAATAATTATGTGGTTGCTATAAATCGGCTACTCAGTCTGAAATGGAGGTTATCGCGTGACAAGAACCTTTCAGTACGATATGTGGATGGTATAAATACGATGTTAAAAAATGGTTATGCTCTTCCGGTACCCCTAGAGCAGCCAGCAGTCAACTGTCGCCCGAGGTGGTATCTTACACATCATCCCGTAAAGAAACCGAGAAAGCCAGATAAACTGAGAATAGTTCTAGATTGCGCCGCAACCTTTAGAGGCTATTCTTTGAACGATAAGCTATATGAAGGACCTGATACGATTACCGAGCTTGTTGGTGTTCTGTTGCGCATTCGAGAAAAGCCTATTGCTGTAGTCGCGGACATAGCTGATATATTTATGCAAGTGAAAGTGCCACTAGACGATCGACGAGCATTACTATTTCTGTGGTGGAAAAATGGTTTTCTAGACGAAGAGCCGCAGGAGTTTCAGATTACAGCGCATCCGTTTGAGGCAAATTCATCACCCTTCTGCGCGAACTACGCGTTGAGAAAGGCAGTAGAGAACTTTGGTTGCTTATATCCGGAAACAGTGAGAGAGCCGGGCACGAGGGTTATTCGGTGTAACATGATTCAGAAAATCCTAGTCGGATTTTGGGGGCCGGTGTAAGATCAATTCAATTCCTATCCTTGAATCAAGTCAACCTGTCCCGGATCAGCCTAGCATTGTTGCAACACAATTATCCATGCCCAACGTGTCTATCCCACCTTGTTTAATTAACTGTGTATGTGTGTTTTTACTTCTACCCTTTTAGTCAGACAGTTGAACTCATGACCCAATCAGAGTATTTTGTGAACTGTTATTTTGCTGACCCATGTCTTATTTGTACTATTATGTTGAGTTTATCTTATTTATTGATTGGTTAAGTAGCCAATTAAATTCTATCTTTGTGCCTATGCTTTGTTTATCTCTTACTTGGGTTCATTCTTCTACTGACTGCTTAACTGAACGGTCGTGTCTGATCCGGCTAGTTCGTAATTTTGGCTTTAACGTTATTCCGCTCTGATAGCGGTTCTTTGCTTTCTGTTAAGCATTGTGTATTGTACTCTTGAAACCGTTAAGGTTTGTTGTATTTATATTAATTGATTTGTTTATTAATAGTACCGTAGAAACAGTGACCGGCTTCTTGTTTGTTCTGGACCGGGATAGCCTTTATCTACGCGTGACTTAATTTCAAGCGATATTGCGCTTACACAGGAGATCCTGGAATTTCTGAAACCAATACCAAAATATCCAAATTATCAGATCAGATCAGTGATATCAGATCGCAGGTCTGTGAACTGACACCTTTATCTATTCTCATGAAAACTGTAGACCTTAACAAACTTGACACGGAATCGGTATCTAAGGTGGATAACCTAATTAACTTTGTTACTACAGAAGTAACAAAACGACTCGATGCTAAACTAAGTGCTATTGTCTAGAACGTTCCGGACAATGAGGCACTAAAAAGGGTGCAGCGCATCCTACTTAGTGAGGCGAAAATGCCTAATTCTAAGACTAAGTGCTACAGGCTGAAGAAAAGTCAACATGAAAAGTGTTATCCTATTCGTTTTCAGTCCGAAACACCGGCAGAGGCCAGAAAATTCATCCACTCCCAACACACCCTATCGCAAGTCAGAAATTACAAACTAATAAAGGTTGCAGTGGACAAGACCGTCATAGAAAGGCGCGTATATAATTATCACACTGAATCTAACTGTGGAATAAACAATAGGACATTGCAAGCAGCAATTATACCCAACCCTTTGAGAGATACCGTAGAATCCACCGCACCACCCCTCTCTAACCACACACAATTATCCTCTCAGAGAGAGACACCAATCGAAAGGTCACTAAATTGTAATCAAATAGCCAATAAAACTATACCGCCTAGCACCGTAGATATAGACATGTCACCAAATAATCCCGGAAAAAAGTCAAAATCCCCCGAAAGTCGACCCTGTCCTCTCCTAGCCGTAAGTCCATTGGTAAAAAAGGAGAATATGACCCCAAATCATACCAACAACAAAAATGGCAGCATAAATAAGCCCACATCTCCCACGGTCAATGGTATAGGCACCCAAAACGTGCGAAATAGCACCATGGCCCACACTGATAACCAACGCCACAACAATGCCTTCCTCAATAGTACAAGTGGCAATAGTCAGAACTCGACCACCAACAACTCAGGGCATCCACAGTATGGCACACAAATAAACTTTGATCGGATATATGGTACAAGTCTGCTGGGAACTAACCCACAATGCAGTATACACGAAACCCATACAAGGACACAACTGGTGCCTAACAATAGGTGGAATAATAAACCATGGTCTCCACAAGGTCCTAATCATTTTTTATCCCCTGCGTCCCTGTCAGCGTTGAAAAAACAGCTGGTAGGGATGTTAACACTCCTAAACCGCTAGTGCTGGCTCCTCCTTTGCATGAATATAGGAACAGTCTAGTTCACCCGCATCCATTAAGCACACTTGGTACATGCACAAGTTTAGGTCAAATAAAGATCCCTACCCACGTTTCTAGCTTAACTGAAAATAAAAATGCCTTAGCCTATAGCAAATCCAGTACTCCAACGCTTAATTCTTCACCGAAAACAGCACACACCAACCCGATAGACATAGATGAGCGTGATGTTGAAACTCCGCTTAACATAGGGTAGTCATTTCAAACAGTACTACTGGGTGCTGAACCATATTCGGGGCTGATTAACGAACTTAAATACTTCAAATGCTACTTCAAATCTCATCTTAACCTGATCCTCATAAATGCTAGATCTGTTCTAAATAAACTGCCAATGCTCAGAGCACTCACAGTAATAAACAAACCCCCTATAATTGTCATCACTGAATCCTGGTGTAATTCGAACATACTGGATGAAGAGATAAGCTTAGATAACTGCACAAACTTTCGGTGCGACAGGGAAGGTGGTAAGGGAGGGGGTTGTCTCATGTACTTTCTTAATGCACTTACTGTATCACAGCTAGAAAATAGTACACTTAACACGCCTAAGACTCTATGGGTTAACTTACACTTAAAAAACGCAATAGTATTAATTGGATGCACCTACAGAGCACCTGGGACCTTTAGTAATTACGAGACCCAACTTATTAATACTCTGGAACAGTTATCCTCCCTACACTACGATCATAAGATCCTATGTGGAGACTTTAACTTACCAGAAATCAACCGGAATATACCCACAGGCCCAACTAAATTTGATAAGTTCTTAGGCACACTGGATATACTTGGCTGGAAACAGACTGTCACAACCCCAACAAGAGGTAATAACGTACTAGACTTAATCTTCTGCCACAATATAAGTCCCCTTTATACCCTAGTAGGTTCTGAGTTTTCAGGGAGTGACCACAAAACAGTGCTGTGTGCACTGCCACTTCCGTCAAGTAGCAATGCAACCCATACCCCTACTTCACAACAAATAACTTACAGGAACTACAGTAAGGCAGACTGGACTCTAGTAAAATCAATGCTAAGATCCTCAGAATGGAGTGAGTACTTCTATACTGATAGCCTCTCGAAAGCTCTAGACATCTTTTACTATAACTCCAACACATGCTTAGATGCTGTCATCCCACTTCAAACACTAAAGTTTTCCCCACATAGAAAGTCATCCATAAAGCCAAAGGATCGTAGGAAACTGAAGAGACTGTCAACAAGTTACTTCAGACGACACGACTTTAGTACACTAGGGTCAATACTTAGTACTCTTAGATCCATCTCGAAAGCTCATAACTTGCGTATGAGAAATGAAGAATGCACGGCACTAGCCAGCACCACCAGAGTAGGTGATCTCACAGCGACCCTAAAGAAACGAATGAATCGCCAAAGTCATAAAATTTCTCTCCTTATAAACAAGGGCAAACTATACAGCAACCATGCAGACATGTGTGAAGTGTTTAACGAGACGTTTGCACCTAACCACTGGTAGCGGTACGTTCAACGTTTGCGTTACATTTTAGCTTGATTCGCTATATATTTCTATTTTAACTGTGAGACTCGCACAAGTGTTTCTCCAGTTCCATAAATTTAACCAATAACTCTTTCACTAATTAGTTATGGTTAGTCATACAAAAAAGCCACGAACTCAGTCACCTGTCAACGTGATGACTAATAGTATAAATATGCTCGCAACGACGAGCAGCACAACTCCCACAAAGTATGGAAATGAGGCACACAGCTTGCCAATACGCCGCAAGCGTCGAGCTGCCGGTTCACTACCACCTACTGTGGCTGAAACTGAGGGCGAAAACTTGCTGACAAACAGCAGTAGCATCGCTTCTACAAACTCAGCACTTGGTCCTGACATAAACCTCTTCACTTCACCCTATGTACGTGTCACAAAACTTCAGATTCCAAGTCCAGCACCAACACTTACTTCAGAAATAGAACGACTAAAGCTGGCTGTAGAAGAACTGAAGACTGAGATGCGGGACATAAGGTGTAGAAAAGATATGAATGCAGGATTTTCAGAAAATTTGGCCAACTTATCTGAACTATCAACACAGGTTGGTGATATAAAATCACAGGTCTGTGAACTTGCCCCTCTGAATATCTTGACTAAGACCATAAACCCTGGCGAACTTGACACAGAATCAGTATCTAAGATAGACACCTTGATAAACTTCATCACAACAGAGGTTATCAAAAGACTTGATACTAAACTAAGTGTGATTGTCTACAATATACCGGATAATGAGGGGTTGAAAAAGGTTAAAAGCATCTTACTTAGGGCGGCGAAAATGCCTAACTCCCAAACAAAATGTCACAGACTGAAGAAGAGTCAGCACGACCACTGCTGTCCTATACGCCTTCAGTTAGAAACGCAGACAGAGGCTAAAAAATTCACCAACACACAACGTATCCTATTACAGGACACAAGCTACAAACAGGTAAAAGTTGTAGCAGATAAGACAGTGATTGAAAGGCGTGCTTACAATCACCTTAATAAACCAAATGGCAGGACATCTCAAGCCACTAAAATAGATATACACACTACCAACACGGTAGAACTCATAGCCTCCCCCCTCTCTAATCCCGTAAAAATAGCTCCAGAGAAAATGAAACCAAACGAAAGACTTGTGAGCTATAGTCTTACTCCTAAAGTAACCTCTCCTCCCTCTACGGTGGATCTAGATATGTCTATGGACAGCCATAAGATGGTAATCAATCCCTCTTGTAAGCTGACAACATCCTCTCTTAACCAAAACGTGACAACGCAAATGGAACTCGGTAACAAAACAGGCCGAAATACGCCACTTGTTGCGAAGATTCCCCAACATATTCAGACTCCCAAGAATATCTCACGCTTTAAGGTAAATAATATTCAAAACCATGCTAGCAACCAAACTAAAAACAAAAATAAGGACATAGAGTCCAAGGACAACAACGACACAACCTACTTGCATACTGTGCCAAGTCACACTGGTAGCTGGTGTAGTGACGCTATCACGCAAAGTAGTACAAGTGACAACACTCGGAGCTCAGCCACCAGGTACTCAGGGTCTACAAAGCAGGACACACAAACTAACTTTGGCAGATTATACGGAACAAGCCTTCTGGGAAACAAACCACAGTGCAGCTATGCATATAACGACACCCATGTAAGGTCTCCTGGAATGTCCCCACACAATAGGCAGATTAAGAAGTCATGGGTCGCACAAGGTACCAAAGATTTTTTATCCAACACATCCCTGTCAGCGCTAACCAAACAGCTGGTGGGGATGTTAACCCTTCTGAACCCATACCACCAACGTTGGCCCCCTATCGGGAAGAAAACAGACATGGGCTAGTACATACGGAACTATTAGTCACACCCAAAGACTGTACAAGCATATGCCAAATAAAAACCTCAACCCAACTCTCCAACCTACCCAAGCCTAGAACCACGTCATTGTATAGTTTATCTAATAATCAAACCCATTACCCACTAAAAGAAACGGATAGTAACTTGACAGACATAGGTGGACAAACTAGTTGCAACACAGGGTTGATATGCCACGCGGAAACAGCGGATGCCGATCCACACTTGAACCTTATTGACGAGCTTAAACACTTCAAACACTACTTCAAATCTCAACTCTACTTAATACTTATTAATGCTAGATCTATCCTTAACAAACTACCGATGCTCAGGGCACACACGCTGGTATACAAACCCCCTATAATCATTATTACGGAATCCTAGTGTCACTCCAATATACCAGACGAAGAGATAAGCATCGATGGGTACATACACTTTCGCTGTGACAGGAAGAGTGGTAAGGGAGGAGGCTGCCTAATGTACTTCCTGAACACACTTACTGTATTACAGCTAGAAAATAAGGAACTCAATGACATGCACGACACCCTGTGGGTCAACGTACACTTCAAAAGTGCTACACTACTAATAGGATGTATCTACAGAGCACCTGGCACCTTTAGTGATTACGAGACACAACTTATAAATGTACTGGAGCAAGTATCCACTCTTCCATACGAGCATAAGATCATATGTGGAGACTTCAACCTACCCGAAATCAACTGGGACTTATTAAAAGGGCCAACTAAATACGACAAGCTCTTAGGGACACTGGACATCTTCGGCTGGAAACAAACTGTCACTATCCCTACAAGAGGTGACAATGTACTAGACTTAATATTCTGTCACGATATAAGCCCCCTCTCAATCTTAGTGGGTTCTAAGTTTTCGGGTAGTGACCACAAAACAGTAATGTGTGCTCTGCCACTTCCACTGAATAGCAATGCAGCTCATACCTCCACTTCACAACAAGTACTATATAGGAACTATAGTAAGGCAAACTGGACCTTAGTAGAATCAGTGCTAAGATCCTCCGAATGAAGCGAATACTTCACTACTGATGACCTCTCGCGAGCTCTGAGCATCTTCTACCATAACTCCAACACATGCTTAGATGCTGTCATTCCACTGCAAACACTTGAGCTGTCCCCACATAGGAAGTCATTCATAAAACCAAAGGATCGTATGAAACTGAAGAAACTCTCAACAAGTTACTTCAAACACCACGACTTTGGCACACTAGGTTTAATACTTAACACCCTTAGTTCCATCTCACAAGCTCGAAATTTCCGTATGAAAAACGAAGAACGTATCGCAGTAGCCAGTCCTGCTAGAGTGTATGCACTCACGGAAATCTTAAAGAAGCGAATGAATCGCAAAAATCACAGCATTTCCCTCCTCATAGACAAAGGTAGGCTATGTACTAATTCCGCAGACATGTGTGAATTATTCAACTCAACTTTTGCAGGTAACTACCTTAAGCCCACAGTCCAGTTACTCAATATACACCCTGCTACTAATGTGGCACAAACTCCATCTCTACATACACCAAATTTAATTAGCACTATTGAATTTAACTATACTAACATTAAACAAACTATAAGAACCCTAAAATGCTCAAAAGGTTTCGGTACTGACGGCATATCATCCTATTTTTATAAATATGGTGGCCCTGACATTCCCTTACTACTACTTAAAATATTCACAATGTACTTAGAAACCCAAACTTACCCTGATGTATGGAAAACAACGTTCATTATGCCTAAACACAAATCCGGCTCGAAAACAGACGTCAGTAACTACAGGCCAATTAATATCACACCTATAGCTTCTAGAATTATGGAGAGACTAGTTAAAGAAAACCTAATGAAGCATATGCTTAGTTGCAATATTATAAGTCCGAACCAACATGGGTTCCTAAAATCCAGATCTTGTTTAACATGCCACTTAGACTTCTTTAACTTTGTGACCAGCAGTCGTGACAGACGACAACTAGTACTTTTCATCTACTTTGACATCTCAAAGGCATTTGACCGTGTCGACCATTTACTACTAATGCATAAGCTGAAATCCTTAGGAATACGTGACCCACTATTAGGATGGCTTAAATCATTCCTTAACAATAGGTCCCAAATAGTTAAACTCGGATCTATAACTTCGAAACCTTGCCCAATCACTTCTGGTGTAGTACAAGGTAGTGTCATTGGACCCCTTCTATTTACTCTAAACGTTAACGACATATGCGCTTGCTTCTCTCATGGGAAACCATTCATCTTTGCAGATGACCTAAAAGTAGCTTATACATTCCAATCTGATGACCTAGGGTACTTCCAGAATGTTGTACAAAAAGAACTAGATAGAGTGACTGCTTGGTCGTCTTTATGGAACCTCCAATTTAACCTTAAAAAATGTGGCTGGATCTGCTTCGGTGCACCCTCAGTCGACATGAAATTAACGCTTCAATCGGCTAACCTTACCAAACTCCAAAGTGTCGTTGACCTAGGTTTGAGGTACTCGAGTAACCTAACATTTTCTGAGCAAGTGGCATCACAGACTCAAAAGTCGAGGATGCTCTTAGGATGCATACTCAGGAACTTTCACGACTATGAAACAAAGCTCATTCTGTACAAAACCTGTGTGAGGCCACTACTAGAATACTGTCCATTTATTATTGGCAGCACTCACGCACGTGAAAAGCTAAGAATAGAAAGTATCCAACGATATTTTACCTCAAAACTACTTGGCTACGAATGTAAGAAAGACTACATTTCACGGTGCATGATTCTACAACTTGACCCACTCTGGACAAGACGACTAATTATAAACCTAGTATTCTTCTATAAGGTCCTACACAAAATATCATTCTCGGACATTAAGGACATACAATTCGCGCAAGAAGGCTCTTACGATCTGCGTAACCAAAATTGCACAGTGAAAATAAAAGCCTTTAAGTCAACACTCCGCGAAAACTTCTTCACAGTCATGTATTCTAAAATATGGAACAATCTGCCCCTAGATATCAGGAACTGCAATACAGTTTTAAGTTTCAAACGCTCTCTGTACACACTATTTCACTCTACCGACTATATAAATAAACTATTTATCCCTAGAACGAATCAACTATTAGTCTACTACAGTACCTAAACGCGCTTAAATACCCTTACTTCCCTAAAGACTATAAATAAACTAGTACCATAAATGCATAAAAAGACATAGTAGAAACAAATTTTTGTTCATCAAATTACAATGTACAACGAATATAATCAAAACTTTTAGACTCCACCTGGTTTTTCTTTGTCCTCTGGTACATTTCTGTTGTATTTACTTTGTAGTACAAGTTGCGTTGATCTACATTCCGACTGAAGCTGAGAAACAATTGAATTCACTTACTCATATATTATCCCTCAAGGTTTGGCTAGTAATGGCTCAGCATCCTTGATGAAATCCACTGCCACCATAACAAGACGCTGTATAGCATCTTATACAAGCACTGTCAACGATCTAAAATGGTTTTTATATAGCTTTCTACGCGTTTATCAACTTACTCGTACGGGATATAGGATAGCGGCACAAATGGCTTATGGAGGGGCTGAGCACTTGAAGGTCACTTACGCACACTGTGATTGGTAGAAATTCCTTTGCATAAACGTTGCGGCTAATACGTGTGGTACGTTACTGAGGCGGGCTTTGAAATAACAATAATAAAAGTGAATAGACATTATATTTTTTAGCTTAAGGAAAGAAGCTAACATGTGTATAAATTTCATAAATGTGATAAGCATTTGATCCACTCACAAGGAGAATATTACTGGGTAACTTAATCAAAGAAGTATAAAGTTTGAAGATTTTATCTCTGTCAGTTGGTTGTAACGGATAGATAAGAGTCACTTGTATAATGTTTGCTTTTTACAGAAGAGAAAATGTGACAGGTGACTTTTAAGTTACAAAATTCGTGAAATCTATCGTGGAATATATGAAAGGCTAATCTACAGAATTTCTCTAACTCTGTGATTGTTGCCTCCCTTGTTCACATAATCAGTGTAGCTAAGATAAGGAATTGTTCAGCAGAGGTAAGATGAATTTATCTTATATGTATCCATCCTCAGATTTTTCTCAGTACGGTCGAAGGGACACAATCTCAATCTCTGCTTGAAAAGTCCCCATCCAGTTTCTCCGAAGGGATCTGGTGGTGACGAAAACTGCAAAGACTGGTCGAACATCACTACCAACGGGGACAAACTGATTCATATGTTGCCGACATAGCGTTTGGTGGACTTTATGATGACTAATCATCATAGCTATGATGCAGCTATAAAAAACTCTACAACTGTGATTTTTTTCCACTGGATTGTTATTCACTCTTTTTAGTGTAGATATGTACTCTTTCATTCTGAGTTATTTTTAACTTGATTGATTGTTGTTTCCTTGCAAATATATGCATTTATGTCAACTAACTTTGTCTCTTTTCCTTATCATTTTGAGGACATTGCGGAGTTAACGAGAATGATAGGCAACGTAGTAATACTTATGTGAAATGCGTCAGTCTTAAACTGTTATTATTTCCTCAATGCGTCATTAAGCCTTGCGTAAAGTGTTTCAGTTACGTTTAGTCCGGTTGCGTATAATATTAGTATTCACGATTGTTAAGAAAGTGGCCGTCAAACATACGTTCGTACTGTGATAATGAAACATAACCTAGCAAACGTAGGTTCTATACGTACACGACTTGTATTGGTAGTCTAGGCACTTCAAGTACACTCTGCAACGCACATCCTATTTATCACAAATAGTCTGTTATTCTTATGTTGCGTTTAACACCACTATCTCAAAGAAAATCATTAGGTAATAAAGAGATAACTACATTACTCTTCTTGTGTTAGCATTTCGTATCAATAAGCTCTTACATGATCACAGCAACGCTTAGACTCGTGCATTAGTTGACTACGTCACTAAACTTCATTGATTATTTTGTTATCATAAAATACTGTAACTCATTAGATAGGCTTTTGTTATGCATATCGCCTGTTTAAGGTTTCCTAGCGAAAGCAATTACTCAAAAGCAATAACAGTACCCCATCATGACCAAATTCAACCACGTGTAAATATGATATTTTACGAATATTACGTCTTCTACACTGGCATCACTTCGCGGTAGTGTATGAATGAAGAGAAAAATTTTAAAAACAATATTTATTTCGATAAATACATTCGTAATATCACAAATATTTCATCATTTACACAAACATTATCCTTTATAATCCCATTAGAATGTCTAAATGTATTGAGTGATTGAGGAAGTAAAGACCATAATCTGGAAATTAAAAATGATAAAAATTTGGTGAGAAAATGATGAGTTATAAAAATAACTTAAAACATAGTACCTACCAGTTAAATGACTGTCTCTTCACCGTTATCTGACGAAATAACCAGCTCAGTTTCCTTTCTTACTGTGAGATTTGGTGAAGATCACAAAAGCATAATTACCTCGATATTTAAACACCTCCTTATCATTTACGTAAAATAAACCACAAAAATTAAAATTATTTAGCATTTTCTATCGTAATTGACATTTTCCAACGAATTCTGACATTTCTTATGCACCTCAGCATGTCAATTCCATGAAAACACGGCATGCTGTCAACACACTAAAAACGACCATTTTTCTCACTTTTTACATGTTTTTTCGTTAAAGTACGATTTTTAAAATGCATTTCTATCGAAAAAACCACTAAAAACAACGTAGAATAGCCAAAACACAATATCACGATAACACCTTAAAACTGCAGCAATCAGCTGATTTGTGCCTCTATCCTATACCCTCGTACGGAGCAACCATGGTGTGACAAATGACGGGCTATGGATGACTTGAGTGCAGTAAAACAAATCTGCTTGACAATGACCAATATTAATCTGCATTCAGTTGAATTCACATCTGGTATTACTTGCAAAAAATGATGTCAAAATCATAAAAATTAATCACTCATTTTAAATTAATACACAATTTGAACATAAAACAAGATACGATGCCGCACACAACAAAGTTATATGGAGGAATTGACTTCAAGCTTTATTTTTCCCCCAAATATTTGTAATTTATCCGACACGTACTTGGGTTTTTTTGTTAATGCAAAGACAATATTTCTATATTTCTTTATGTGCTCCATTGAACGGCTAACTATCAGAATGTGCTCACTAACTGATGTCAGAGAGGACAGCAACCATGTAATTTCACTATAAATCAAATTCATGTAATTTAAATAATACTTATCCATGCCTGTACAACTGGTGTGTCCTACATTGATAGGAAATATATATTATATTATATTATATGTGTGCACTGTTTAATGAGACGTTTGCAGCTAACTACCTTAAGCCCACAAGTCCATTTCACGGTTTACAATCTAAAATAGAACTCCCTTCATCTTCAACGCTGAAACAAATCACTACAGTTCATTTCACTTACTCTAATATTAACCAAGCCGTTAATACTCTTAAAAGCTCTAGTAGTGCCGGTTTTGACGGTATACCATCGTATCTTTATAAACACGGTGGTTCTGACATTTCCGTTTTATTACTTAAGATCTTTAAAATGTACCTAGAAAGTCAAACCTATCCGGATAAATGGAAAACGACATTTATAGTACCTAAACACAAATCCGGATCAAAAACTGAAGTCAACAACTATAGGCCAATCAACATTACACCCATAGTATCTAGAATCATTGAACGAATAGTTAAAGATGATATCCTCAAACATATGCTCAGCTGCAATATTCTAAGTCCAAACCAACATGGATTCCTAAAATCCAGATCATGCATGACATGTCACCTTGACTTCTTTAACTACATAACTAGCAGCCGCGACAAACAACAACTAGTACTAGTCATCTACTTCGACATATCCAAAGCCTTTGACCGCGTTGACCATTTGCTTCTAACAAATAAGCTGAACTCTTTAGGAATAAGTAACCCATTATTAGGATGGATTGAATCATTCCTTAACAATAGGTCCCAAGTAGTTAGACTGGGTTCTGTAAACTCTAAACCTAGTCCAGTCACTTCTGGAGTAGTTCAAGGTAGCGTCTTAGGCCCCCTCCTATTCACTCTATATGTCAACGACATATGCAGCTGTTTCTCACTGGGTAAACCATTCATCTTTGCAGGTGATCTTAAAGTAGCTTACACATTCCACTGTGATGACTTAGGGTACTTTCAGAAAGCTGTTCAGGAAGAACTAGATCGAGTAACCGCATGGTCCTCCACATGGAACCTAAAATTCAACCCTAAAAAATGTGGTTGGATATGCTTCGGTGCACCCTCAATAAATATTAAACTGGTACTTGAATCCATCGACTTGCCTAAACTCCAAAGTGTTGTTGACCTAGGACTCAGGTACTCTAGTGACTTGACATTTTCTGAGCAAGTGGCGACACAGACGCGTAAATCGAGGATGCTCCTAGGATGCATACTCAGGAATTTCCACAGCTACGAAGCAAAACTATTTTTATATAAAACTTGTGTCAGACCGCTACTTGAATATTGTCCATTTATTCTCAGCAGCACTCGCGTAAGTGACAAGCTTAAAATAGAAAGTGTCCAACGATACTTCACGTCTAAACTACTAGGATTTGACTGCGAAAAGGACTACACATCAAGGTGTATAACTCTAGGTATCGACCCACTCTGGATGAGACGACTGAGCATTAACCAGACATTCTTCTTTAGAATCTTGCATAAAATATCATTCTCAGACAGCGAAGAGATACAGTTCTCACCGGAAGGCTCTTACAACCTTCGTAACCAAACGTGCACAGTATCTAGGAAAAGCTGTAAGACAGCACTCCGTTCAAACTTCTTCATAGTCATGTACTCTAAGATCTGGAACAGTTTACCCCTAGAAATAAGGACCTGTCACTCTATTATAACCTTCAAACGCTTGCTAAATAAACCGTTTCATCCCAATGAACATGCTAATCACACCGCACCACTTATTTCTAAAACGCATGAGCTATTAGAACACTATAACGCCTAGACTCATTACTAAATATTACGACACTAAATAAACTCTAAGCCTTCGCAAAAATACATGAAAAACAACTAGATTATATGTTTACTATACAATGATATACATTTATAAACATTTATATGTACATAAAATATTAATGTCCTGTTCATGTTTACATACTTTCTCTTTCTGATATTATATCCTGAGCCTGCACTTCTATATATCTCCTGGTCGAGGTCGAACAACCCAACATCTAAACTGAAATGACCATTTAAGTAAATTCAAACTCAAAATTCATGAACGATCCGATGCTACCATTTGAAAACGCTGGCTAACATTCTGTACTAGGAGTATTCTTGATCTGAAATAAAGGAGCAACTGGTTTTCAAACAGTCTTCAATGTATTACTCAACTTACATGTACAGTCTGCCATGCTGACACAAATGGCGCAAATGGATAGTTCTAGAATCGACCTCGGCCCCAATGGATGCAGTAAAACAATCCAACATGACACAATCTAGTTTTCGTATCCACAATCAAATTTCTTTCCCATTATAAAATTACGATTAGACTGCTGAAAAAATTGGAATAAATATATCAATGATCTCAACATTATACATCAATGAACATTAACTCAAGGATGCTGTTCACAACAAAGTTGTATAGGAGAATTGACTTCAAGCTTTATTTTTCCCAGATATTTGTATTACATTCATATGAAGTCTGGGTTTTTTGGTAATGCGAAGACAATATTTCTATATCTCTTTATGTGTTACACAGACAGACTATTTCGCAGACTGTTCCGACTGACTGTAATGTCGAAAAGAACAAACAAACTGTAAATTCAACATACATCGAAATATGTGTAATTTATATAATAACTCATCCATGCCTGTACAATTGGTATGTTCCTGCACAAACAGGAATAAATATATATATATATAAAAGACAGAGCCGAGACACAAATCAACACTGGCGAAGAGGTCAGCGTCGGAAAGCACTGGAACAACTTGAAAACAGTGTGGAGTCAAACCTGCATGGAAGTTCTAGGCAGAAAGAAGAGACAGGACAAACAGTGGCTCACTACGGACACTTGGAGACTGATAGAAGAGAGAGGGATGGTGAAACAAAAGATTATCCAGTGCACCGACGAGCAGCAAAAACAGGATTTGAATGCAAACTACAAGATACTGAACAGAAGAGTAAAGAAGAGTGCCAGAGAAGACAAATGAAAGTATTATGAAGCCATGGCAAGTGAAGCAGAACAATCTGCAGGCAAAGGAGACCTCGCAACACTCTACCAATCAACTAGGTACCTATCGGGCAAAAGTTTGACACGAATTAAGCCAGTGAAGAATGACAATGGAAAGTCAATCACCAAAGAAGTGGAGCAAAGGAAACAATGGGCTGAACACTTCAAAAGACTCCTCAATCGACCACCACCTACAACGCACCCAACAATACCAACAAGGAAGACAGAGCTACCAGTGAACACCAACTCCCCGACGAAATCAGAAGTCCTGAAGGCAATCAAGATGCTAAAAGCTGGAAAAGCAGCAGGACCAGATGGAACCCCCGCAGAAGCATTGAAAATGGACCGAGAGACAACACTGAACTTGATGACGCCACCAGTCGAGAAGGTGTGGAAAGAAGGCAAAGTACTCAAGGATTGGATGAAAGGATACTTATTCAAACTACTAAAGAAAGGAGACTTAAGTCAATGCAAGAACTGGCGCGGAATTATGCTCCTGTCCATCCCAAGCAGAATACTAAGTCGCATCATCGCGGAGAGAATCAAACAAGCCCTGGGTGAAAAACTCCAACCGGAACAGGCTGCATTGATCAAATCGCCACATTACGGATCATCATTGAACAAAGCTTGGAATGGCAGTCACCTCTCTATCTCAACTTCATCGACTTTGAGAAGGCATTCGACAGCGTCGATCGAGAGGTGATTTGGAAACTACTTCGCTACTACAGGGTGCCACCGACAATTATACATCTCAACCAAAAGTTGTACGACAATGCTGCATGCCAAGTAATCCACAGCGAGAAACTTACGGAATCCTTCAAAGTGTCTACAGGAGTAAGACAAGGCTGCCTACTATCGCCAATGATATTCCTGATTGCAGTAGATTGGATAATGTGACAAACAGCGGGAAATGAGGAAATAGGCCTAAAATGAACTCACACAAAAAACTTGGAGGATCTGGATTTCGCCGATGATATATGTCTGATTTCCCACAAACTGGAAGATATGCAAGTGAAAAGCAATAAGTTGTCAGAAGAAGCATCCAGAGAAGATAGGCCTTCAGGTGAACATAGAGAAAACAGAGGTGATGAAGATTCCTGGGTAACACCACCAACAGCAACAACAACAGACAACAGTCAGCATAAATGGAAGGAACCTGAAAGAAACAATCTCTTTTACCTGCCTGGGAAGCATCGTATCAACTACAGGCGGAACTGATGAGGATATCAAAGATAGGATCAGAAAAGCAAGACAAGCTTTCACTACTCTCATGTCTGTGTGGAGGTCAGCAGCACTCAGCATCAAAAATAAGATCCGGATTTTCAACTCCATTGTGAAGTCAGTGCTACTATACGGATCAGAGACTTGTACTGTGCGTCATAAAGAGCATCTCAAACAAACTACAGACCTTCATTAACAACTGTCTTCGCTCAATACCACTCAAGATTAGATGGCCGGCCAGAAAAGATTAGCAATAGTGAGGGATCTTTGGCAATGAGCGAACCAGCCCAGCAGGAACCGACTGTGAAACAAACAGACAGGAGGAAATGGAGATGGATTGGTCATTCTCTGAGGAAACCATCAAGTGACATCACTAGACAATCCCTCGAGTGGAACCTGGAAGGGAAGCTGCGAGTTGGTCGTCAGCGTGAGGGTAACTTGGAGGGGTTCATGTGAAAAGGAGATGAAAGCATGTGGGCAGACTTGGAGTCAGGTGAAAACTCTAGCAGAGAACCGAACACAATAGGAACGCGCGGCTGAAGCCCTATGTTCATCTAGGAATTAAAGGAAATAATAATAATACGTATACTTCCCATGATCACGGTGATACTTTGCGGAATTTGCCAAAATCCTAGAATAATCAAACCACCCTCACGGCAAACAAGCTGTAGTACACATCTGGATATCCATCCACATGTTTATCATACTGACAAATCCAGATCATCACCAATACAGCAACGATAAACCTGGACATCTAAGAAGTAATGATAACATGCTGACAGCTACATTTCGAATCCTACTGACCCGTTCGATTATAATATTCTGCTCCTGCATGCTTCGTTCGACATTTTGTATGGATTGGTTTGCAGACATTCTGGTTCCTTGCCGAAGTGAATCAAAAATTCATCGGTTGTTGATTCATTGATACTTCTTTACATTTTTAAATGGATACTAACTGCTGTAGCGAGCCTCTTTCAGATTATAATGCTGAAAACATTGTTGTCGGTGAAATACAAGCGTTTTACAAGCCATTTTTATACTTTTGTGAACAGCCCACCATAACGACCAAATTTAACGCAACACTCAGTTGTTACTCGCGTCTTCGACAAATTCAAACAATAATGGTGCCTAGGATTATGGCATACAAATCGTTTTAATCCATATAAAGTGTGCTTACCGTCATTACTCCATTGCTTTTCCTTGTATATATATATCCTGTGTTAGTGAAATTTGTAAATATGCTTACTACATGTAGATATTACTTATCATATCGATGATGCCTGTAAACTGGCGTCCCTCATGTATATAAAGTGAGAATGTATTATTGTTATTAATCATGATCATAGTTTTAAGAAGGACTAGGGACTTAGGCTAAGGACTCATTCATCTTATCGTTTTCTTTCATACTAGACCCAAAGGTCATGACTACAGCAAGTGGCGAAAACCTTGAAATGCTGCCAAGACCTCTTTTCATAAGCCGGATTAACATGCAGTTGCTTCAGTGCGCTATACGAACGCATGTAGTCCAAGGATCAAGCTGACCGAATTAGGAGAATTATTTGAAAGACTACAACAGGATGTGATTTCTATCACTGAGACATGGTTGTTAGTTGGGGTAGACTTAATTCCACCAATATCTGAGTACAACTACATTAAAGCGGACAGAGTAATTAGTCGGAAATGTGGTGGGGCTACCCTATTAATCAGGGATGACATAGGGATAACGTCAACGCTGTCAGAGGCACATGTAAGTGGCACCAGTGAAGCCGCAAGTTGCGTCATTAACTTGAACAAGGGCACTTTAACGATCGGCGTTATTTACAGAGGTCCTGCTAGCCAAGCTGAAGAGTTCGTTCTAAATCACTTCAGGGCGTGGAGTAGTGAAAATGGGTGTCTGGTGGTTGGTGACTTCAACGCTCCATACATTAATTGGGAGGAATTAAAATCCACTAGTTTGTATACCTTCGATTGCGGGCAAAACTTATTTTGATAAAGTCTCACTGTGTTATACAGTAATATTTATTTACTGATGACGTTTCGAGCACAATTTATTGCACATAATCATATCAGACCTTGATCTGATATTACTGTATAGCACTGTGAGACTTTGCCAAAATGCAATTACACTCTACTACACTGCGCAAGTTCTATCCTTATATCAGTTTGTTTGCCTTTTTCAAGAGGGAGCTCACACTGACAGCGCTTGAATGTGCACTCGTGCAACATATGCATACGCCAAGACCGTACCACCTTGAACATGACCCGTCTACTCTAGACTTGGTACTAACACATAGGAAGGGGGACGTTTGTAGCATTAGGTGCCTTCCGCCGCTTGGCAGTAGTGGCCATGTGGTCATTACTTTAACGTTTAAAATTCATTCTCTCATACACAGGTCAACATCTGCTCGTCCAAACAATTGGAAAGTGAATATACCCGGAATCCAGAACGCAGCAACTGCAGCTGACTGGTCAGCTGATACAGGTTGGACTGTTGAGGAAGCTTGGGTGGGATTTAGGAATACACCAGATTGTGTCACTTCACCTTTTGTACATTGGTACACTCCTCGAAAGCTATCACATAAGTTAACTTTTGATTACTAGTGAAATAAGGAGACCATTAAGACGGAGGAAGAAGTTATTGGACCAATTTATTATGACAGGGAGAGAAAATTTCCAGATGAACTACTGTGAAACTCAAAATCTCTGCAAGTATATGATTAGGAACACAATATTCAGCGAAGAGACTCTTTTCAACGAATTTATTATCAAGCTGTACAATCGTATATATATGGTTTTTATAAAAATTATATCCGGTGAGGAAATTAGGTCAAAGGTGTGAATACATGAAATAATAATAGTATGAAATGCAATTAAAATATTTGTGATTATAACCATAGTTTAATGTCAAGTGGCAAAATAATTAATGTCGTATATAGAATAATACATAAGGTGTATAGAATTTTAGAATTGGGTACATAATTCTAAAATTCTATACACCTTATGTATTATTCTATATACGACATTAATTATTTTGCCACTTGACATTAAACTATGGTTATAATCACAAATATTTTAATTGCATTTCATACTATTATTATTTCATGTATTCACACCTTTGACCTAATTTCCTCACCGGATATAATTTTTATAAAAACCATATATATACGATTGTACAGCTTGATAATAAATTCGTTGAAAAGAGTCTCTTCGCTGAATATTGTGTTCTTAATGCTACAATAGGAATTATTAAAGTATATGATTGACAAGAGTCGTATAGAGCACAAGAGACTGGATTGTGTTCATTACCCAAGAAGGCTTTACTCGTATATTAAGCATAGGACTAAAACTAGCAGTGGTATACCGTCACTCATAAGCATTGGTAGGGAAGCGGCTGATTCAGACGAGGGAAAGGCTAAAACCTCTCTGAATACTTCTGTAACGTCTTCTCGTTTGATTGTACCACCCAGGGATATAACGAGGTCACTACCATTGCTACTCAGATGCCCTTAATTGTGGTAAAGCACGGAAACGTCCCCAAACTACTGTCTAGACTGAAGCAAGGTAGATCACATGGACCCGATGGACTTCACCCTAAACTGTTAATTCCCTTGGAGGGTATAATATATATTCCACCTCTGGAGATTTTCCGAATATCTCTGACCCAGGCTAAGCTACCGAGGGACTGGAAGGATGTTATTATAAGCCCTATCTTCAAAGAGGGGAACAGGCAATCGGTAACTAACTACCACCCGGTAAATTTGATATGCATTACAGTAAAGGTATTGGAAGCAATTATAAGGGGTCAGGTACTAGCTCGTGTGGAAAAACATGGCTTGCTGGCGGTGGAACAGCATGGATTCTTACCAGGACGATCCTGCCTGATAAATCTACTGTTGGCTAAGGAAGACTGGGTGTAAGCGAGAGATAAAAACCTGTTGGACGTGTTTTTTCCGTTCTTAGTAAGGCATTCGACATAGAATCCCACTTATAATTTATAATTTATATTTCGTATAAACAGGTAACTTTATATGAAATGCATGCCATTTTTACAGGCACGATCAATTATGTTACGAATTACAATTATGAATTAGCATACATTATCACTTTTTTTAAAAAGTTCAAATTGTTGAATTATAGTACAAGCAATCGGAACAGATTCTTATAATTGTTAATTTGTAAATCTTTCACGAAGGTCTCCATCGAAGTTGAGCGACAACCCATACTTCGTTCCATTTCCTGATGATAGTAATGGCCTATCGATAAACAACATATATTTGAGTGAGTACTGTGACCCCACGTGCTTGAACGCTCTTTCAGGAATAGGAGAAAATCCTGCACAGCTACAAAGTGGTATAAAATGCAATCATGAATAATACATTATTGGAAGTATATTTACAAGAAAAATACAAGAATAAGCTATACAGTACTTGATATGATAGTGCACATTTGCAATGTATGATGCTAACCATATTGGTCTTACCATGGAAAACTATGACGTTTTCTATGAAAATATAGTTATTCTCAAACATGAGTGTTGTTATGTTTTTTTTATCATCAGAGCAACCGAACTTTATGCGAGAGAAGAGTGTAAATTAGAAAAAAGAAAAAAATGTAAATTTCAGCTTTATTAAAGTCCTAGGAAATTGAGATAAAATAGGGTATAATAGTAATTAGGTAGAAGGATTATCGTGAAGTATATAAGTGACATTTCAGAGAAAAGTGGCTAGAAGGATTAGAACCTGTTCTGCTTAGTAAACTTAAACGTTTCGGACTAGACCAACGCTTATGTGGGGGGTTTAGGGATTACCTAATGGATAGAAGGTAGTTCCTATTATACGTTAATGAACTACCGGGGATTCTTACTTCATCTTCATTATTATTTGCGGTCGACATAAATATCTGGAAAACTGTCAATAATAACGATGATAGGCAGGCCCTACAAAGTTATCTAAATAAATTAGCTGAGTGGTCGAACCTGTGGAGTTTGGAAGTTATTTCTAGGAAAAGTGCGGTAAAGCTCTTAGGTCAGAAGTCTTATACGTCGTACTCCCTAGGGGGCTCAGAACTACCTGATATTAACGGACAGGACCTAGGAATCACTGCCAACAGTGATTTGAAAATAACTGCAAATTGCGAGGCAGCCGCAGCTCGGGCTTTTCGAATGCTATAGGCACACCGAAGAGCTTTCAAAAAATTAGATGAGTCTATGTTCAAAGTACTTTATGCAACACATGTTAGGCCTCATATAGAATACTATTCAGCCCAGAGAACACAACCACATCAAAATCAACTAGAATACTGCATATAAACGGCTAGTTCATACTTCAAGAAGGAGGGATATATCTTAGAAAGAGTACAAAGGGTGGGAACCAAATTAATTAGTGGTATCTCACGCCTTCCTTATGACAACTGGATGGCGCATTTAAGTCTCTTCCCGTTATCACACCGAAGGAAGAGAGGCGACTTAATTTTAGCATACCGCATATTTAAGGGTGATTTAGGAACTGACTTTTCTAACCTTTTCTTCCCTTCTAGGATACATTTACAGGGTCAGCAAAAAAGCGTGCTCAAAGCGAGGACGATTAAAATACGTGTAGAATTTAGATTCTCTCACATAGGGGTTGTAGCGGTAAATAATTCCCCAAAATTATTAACCACAGCAATCATCACTCAACATTGGATGCTGACCATCACTGTTTAAGTCGACTTGTTTAGCTGAAGGCTTACGGTCAAGCATCCCCGCCATTTGGTGCTCCGTCGTGTCACGTGCGTGCACGATTACTAGCTAGCTAAGCATTCATTCCTACCCGCGATTTGGTCCCAAAATATATATCGTATTTGGACGACAAAATCTGGTCTTTTGCTTTACCATTTGGTACTCGAAGAACGAACACTATAGTGGTTGTTGGTATAAGATCTTGCGTTAGTATAATCCGTACAACTCGCGAACGTTCGATACCAGCCCCCTAAACTGGTGAGCCCAACCTCGAACTTCATCTTCAATTCACACGCAGATAAACCCGGTGAGTTCGTTCCTTTTTGTGTTTATTCTTGTACTATATTGTTATCGGCATACTTTTCGTCATGAGTGATCCTAGCCCCAAGGTTATTCAGATTCGCTCAGCCGCCAAAACAATCCAGCTAGTACCATATTGGCCCGATAATGCTGAAACGTGGTTTCAGATTGCTGAGTCTGATTTTTGTGAACATGGCATAACTGATCAACGTTCACAGTTCCTTGCAGTTATTCACGCCCTACCGCGGGAATTCAGCAGGTGCGTAACTCTGCAGATGTCGGTAAGTAACTCGTACGAGTTGCTAAAAGCATCCATCCTCAAGAGAAACGTTCTCACAGATCGACAACGTCTGGATGAGTTATTTCGTAACATCGAGTTAGGAGATCAGTCAGCCGTGAGCATGCTGGCAAGAATGAAAGAGATCATTGGCCAAAGTCAGTTCGATGAAGGACTGTTTAGAGAACTATTTTTATCCAAACTGCCACAGTCAGTTCAGACTGTACTTGTGACACTTCAAAGTGTTCTCATAGATGACTTAGCTGTCTCTGCAGATAGAATTCTAGAGATAACGAAACGGCCAGTTACCGAAGTATACTCTGTTACCGAACAGACTTCGAAGAAGGATTCTGCAATGATAGAGTTAATCAACTCCGTCCAGCAGATGCTTAGGTCAAACAAGCCTAGCAATTCCTCCTATCGTCGTTCTAAATCCCCTCAACGGCAAAACGCACGTGGACGATCTAAGTCCAACACACGCTCTCTCAAAAATCCTGACTGGTGTTGGTATCACAACACCTATGGCAAGGAAGCGAAATGTTGTCGAAAACCTTGTGATTTCGGCAAAGCCTCCAAGTCTGTGGGAAACTATCCCGCCGGCACGCGTTAGCGGCAACCGTCGCCGGTGGCACTAGCCGCTTACTTTACATCCATGATGTAATTAGCCAGACTAGATATCTAGTCGACACAGGCGCCGAAGTCAGCGTCCTTCCTGCTACAGCAGCAGATCGACAGAAGGATCCTAACTTCAACCTACAGGCTGCAAATGGAAAACCAATTGCAACCTATGGTCGGAAATACGTCTATCTGAACGTAGGTTTACGCAAACCTATTCGGTGGATTTTTCTGATCGCTGACGTCACAATGCCCATCATCGGCACGGACCTACTTAATCATCATGATTTGCTCGTAGACGTCCGCCGTAAACGATTAATTGACAACACTACTAGTTTGTCTATCAAAGGCATAACTTACGTAGGCCCCAGCTTGTCAATCGTTAAGATGAAAGCAATCCTCGATCCAACTTTTCAACCGATTGTTGATAAATATCCGGAACTGAATTGCCCATCTAACGACCTCCCGTGTATAACCAGCAATGTTATGCACCACATCATAACCTCAGGACAGCCCGTGACATCTAAAGCACGACGACTGGCCCCTGATAAACTGAGAATTGCCAGAAACGAATTCGATCATATGCTCACCCTTGGCATCATTCGACCATCGAATAGTCCATGGGCATCCCCGTTGCATATGGTTCCAAAAAAAGATAGTAACGATTGGCGACCCACTGGTGATTACCGGCGAGTCAACGCCAAAACAACTCCTGATTGCTACCCTTTGCCTCACATACACGACTTGACGGCAACGTTATCTGGAGCATCTATATTCTCCAAAATCGACTTGGTTAAAGCATATAACCAAATCCCGATGGCAACGGAAGATATCCCGAAAACGGCTATCATTACGCCTTTCGGACTTTTCGAATTTCTACGTATGCCATTCGGCCTCCGGAATGCGGCCCAAACATTCCAACGCTTCATCAACGAAGTATTTCGCGGTCTCGACTTTGTATACGCATACTTAGACGACTGCCTCATTGCCAGTCCAGATAAGGAAACTCACCTTAGACACTTGGACTTGGCATTTGAAAGGTTACGCCAACATGGTGTTACCATCAATATACAGAAGTGTCAAATAGGCGTTGACTCACTCGATTTTCTGGGTCACACTATTGACTGTCAGGGCATTCGCCCACTGGCTACTTCGGTCGATCACTCTAAGAAAACGCGTTCTGGACGTCACGTTAGATTCCCAGAATACCTTCACACCTATTTCACATAACTGAGTGACACATCAATTTTTTTATGTTGCGTCATTTAACACAAGTAAATGATATTTTTCCTATAACCGTACATAAAATTAAATTAGATGTATATTTTTTTTCCCGAAATTTTGAACTTTACATTATTTTACTGTATAGTAGATGCACGTCAATTTTTTGGTAAAACGCTTATTTGGTACATTTTTCTTGACAAGGTTCTCAGCATTCTTGTTTTCTTTTCCAGGTGCAACGGGCACTGGACAGGAAACAAACGAAGCACGGGATCCAACGAACAACACTGAGGAAGCTATGTACAGACACCCTATTAGCATAGGCAGACAGACCAGCAGGCTCTCCATCAAGCCGCTTGGAAGATTTTTTTCACCCATCAGGGAACCATCGAGATTTTTTTACTTCCGGCTGGTCATGTCTTAGGGTCCTCACAAACCCACTAGGGGGGGAGTGAGCTGTAGCGGTAAATAATTCCCCAAAATTATTAACCACAGCAATCATCACTCAACATTGGATGCTGACCATCACTGTTTAAGTCGACTTGTTTAGCTGAAGGCTTACGGTCAAGCATCCCCGCCATTTGGTGCTCCGTCGTGTCACGTGCGTGCACGATTACTAGCTAGCTAAGCATTCATTCCTACCCGCGATTTGGTCCCAAAATATATATCGTATTTGGACGACAAAATCTGGTCTTTTGCTTTACCATTTGGTACTCGAAGAACGAACACTATAGTGGTTGTTGGTATAAGATCTTGCGTTAGTATAATCCGTACAACTCGCGAACGTCGATACCGTCAATCCCTAAAGGGTCAACGACTGGAACTCCTAACCTGATTCAATAGTATCAGCTCCATCGGTGAACGCTTTCAAAGGGAAGTTAGATCTCTGCAGAGATATATTTTACAAGGATTTACACAGGCCACAAGGGCCTACTATCCTTATCATCTGAATCTGATTCACAGAATGTCACTTGTCTCATTACGTCATTAGCTTAGTAGTTGATATTCAGAAGAACTAGTTTTCACCCTCTTAATGGACCACATCAGCAGCGGATTAATAGAGAGAAACACCTGATGACAAGGTGGCATAGAATTTTACTCTATTTAATTTCCAATGAAATGGCAATGAAACTGTGTCTGGATATAGGAAGTTCGGAGGCGCTGGATTTGTACGTTTCGGAACATGGTTACTGTTGGCGCGATTTCTGCTAAACTTACGGATCTGCAGAATAATATAACGAAACTCTCCCTTGAACTAGATGCAAAACGTAAAGAAAAGGAGTCCCAGAGAAATGTTATCAAAAAGGTATTACATGCATACTACTGTTTTACAGACAGCTTGACGCAGAAATTAAAGACAAACATAGATTTGTTGATAGTCTAGAGCAAAAGAGTGAACAACATGCAGACTCCATTAAGGCGAATACTGAGCGTCAGAATGAACTTCAGAAATCTGCGGCTGAATGTCAAAAGTAACAGCTTTCCACCATAACTACATTTTGTTAGAGCACACGAATCCCTAGAAAAGCGTCTGGAAAGCCAAGAAGAGACTATCAGGTCTCTAGAGGATGAAGTTAGTGAAGCACAGAGTCAAGCGAGGTCTTCAGCTCAGATCTACGACGAGGTACTTTGAGACAGACATATCTAACTTTGTAGACTCTCAAACAACTTCAAGAAAAATTGGAAGTAGTAGAGAAGTATGAGAAAAAGGAAGAGTCCCTCCTAAAGTAATGTGTCTTAATATTGAGACTTATTTATAGGAACATAAAAGAGTTGAAAGATGAGATAAATTCGCATGGCAACAAACTTCGTCGTATGGATGCGCAAGAAAATGAGGTATATTATTTTTATCCCTTTTGATACCAAGGTGTTCTCACTAGATCGTTTTATGGAATGAGTCAAAATGTAATCGCGTTACAATCAACAGTGAAATTCAGTCACTTTAACCCACCTCTAGACTTCAAAATGTGATGTTACTTAGTGGCTCGTGATCGGTCTATTTCGAAATGGAGGTTCAGAGTATAATTCATAACTCATGCACTCCGGGAAATTCGCCTCACAATTGGTTTTAGAAGTGACAGTGCAATCCCGTTTTGTAAAAGTTTGGATACCTTCAGAGTGCTGGTTTTCGAAATATTGTGATGGTTAAATGAAACAGCAACTCAATTCTAATCTATTAAATAATGCTAGGGTAAGACGTAGTACTAAATTAAAAAGGTTATGGATCTCCATTAACTAAGTCGGCTAGTGCATGAGACGCATCTCGAGCCATCCTCTTCCTTAAAAACCGCTTTTAGACGACGTGGGATAAGTTTGGTCAGTAGCTAAGTAGTGTCAGACAAGTACATTTCACCAGTCCATGAACTCCTTTACTTTTGAGCTAGTTTGTCTCACCAGGGTAGTTTGGTTTCTCCGATCCAATGGTTAACGGCCTTCGGTGAAATGTAATCTACTCTGTTTAAAGTCGCAAATATTGTTTCCCATACTCTTCATTATTCTTCTTTTATTTACATGTTTATCCACCGCAGTATTATTCTTTCCCCTCTGCCATTTTGCGTTATTTTTCAGAGGCGGGTAATTATATTGTTTCACAACTTAGAAAAATCATAATTCATTTGTTTGTCTGATCGTCCATTGCAACGTAATATTAGTTGACTTTATACTTGATAGACTTCGTAGAATACATCGAAACTGGCTTCGGGTACCAGGTCAAAGTGTATAGTTAGACTAGTACTATTAACATCTTGAGCGGAACACCGTCATGTATTTAATTTTGGTTTCTCAATATCGGGACGGTTTTTAGTTAGTTGAACAGGACTGAATTTTAAAGTTATGTCTTATTAAAGACTGTTTCAGAGGAGTAAGTAGCGTTAAAGCACATTAGTTGAAGGCGAAATTAAGGAAATTCTTTCAGTTCTCGATACAACCATGACTTTAGCACTGGTGTTTTTGCGATAGCGAGGATGGATTGTGTGTTGGCAATTCAGATATGCTCGAGAAGATTTCGGTTTCGAATTTTCGCGTGACATCTTATCGTTTGAAAAATGCGCTTTATCATTTGCACTGTGAACTGTAAAAATGCAAAGCCCTTTCTTTAAGTCGGGAGGTACCTTTGCACTCATCCACACATAACCTGGTTAGTTGTACCAGTGCCTGAT
>OX235273.1:102453930-102519968 GCA_944472155.2 Trichobilharzia szidati | reverse complement strand
GTTGACATATATGAAAAGGTTAAATTAAACAAAGTGGCAGAAAGAGATTTAAGAATGATTAACACAACGTTTGGTAATCCAATTAAATAAGGATTACCGAGGTAGGTTAAGAGTAATAATAAACTATTTTGAATACGCAGGGGGCCCTTAGTTTATGAATAGCTTTGGCCTCAGCGTATTTCAATAAGCGCCCTTGACCGTTTTTATAGATGACCATAAAAGCTGAGCTAACACCAATCTTATGGTTCATCTCGGTTAGATGTTTAGCTATAGAAGAAGTTAGTAGTCTGACACCTGCATCTATTGGCTTTTCACAATTCATTTGTTCTTCTAACGCTATCCAAATTTATAAAAAAGGACTAATTGTTTTAAATTTTTTATGTTCACTTGAATTCAATATCTTCCCTGGTGTTTCTGCTGGTTTAGTGTATTCCTGTCTTCTTGCTCCCACGATCTGGTGGATAATGCAGTCCACCACAACTAGGAATATCATCGGTGTTAGTAGATATCCTTATCATTCACGGCAGCGTATACAAACACAAGGATATCCACAAGGCTACATGGGTGTCACCAGATGGGCGAACCAAAAACTAAATCGACTTCATCTCAATCTCAAGGAAGTGGAGGCGCAGCCCGCTGGTCACAAAAGTAAGAAGAGGAGCAGACGTTGGCTCAGACCACTATCTCGTACAAGGGACAATCCAAATCAAATTAAAAGCTTTCAGAGAATCAGGAGCTGCAGATAGACCACAAGCCAAGTTCAACACTCAAAAACTGAAGGACCAGGACACAAAAGACATCTTCACTGCAAGCATAAAAGACAAAGCCGAGACACAAATCAACACTGGCGAAGAGGTCAGCGTCGAAAAGCACTGGAACAACTTGAAAACAGTGTGGAGTCAAACCTGCATGGAAGTTCTAGGCAGAAAGAAGAGACAGGACAAACAGTGGCTCACTACGGACACTTGGAGACTGATAGAAGAGAGAGGGATGGTGAAACAAAAGATTATCCAGTGCACCGACGAGCAACAAAAACAGGATTTGAATGCAAACTACAAGACACTGAACAGAAGAGTAAAGAAGAGTGCCAGAGAAGACAAATGAAAGTATTATGAAGCCATGGCAAGTGAAGCAGAACAAGCTGCAGGCAAAGGAGACCTCGCAACACTCTACCAATCAACTAGGTACCTATCGGGCAAAAGTTTGACACGAATTAAGCCAGTGAAGGATGACAATGGAAAGTCAATCACCAAAGAAGTGGAGCAAAGGAAACAATGGGCTGAACACTTCGAAAGACTCCTCAATCGACCACCACCTACAACGCACCCAACAATACCAACAACGAAGACAGAGCTACCAGTGAACACCAACTCCCCGACGAAATCAGAAGTCCTGAAGGCAATCAAGATGCTAAAAGCTGGAAAAGCAGCAGGACCAGATGGAATCCCCGCAGAAGCATTGAAAATGGACCGAGAGACAACATCGAATACTCAGTCAGCGGTACGTCCAACGTTTGCGTTACATTTTTGCATGATTCGTTACATAAAATTTTTCTTGTTGTAATCCTTGCACAAGTACTCTACTACCTCCATACCTATAACTACTAACTCTCATATCAAATAGTTATGGTGAACCAAAGTAAAAAGCAACGAACTCAATCCCCTGTAAAACTGATAACTAATTTTAAGTCGTTGATTGCTACATCAAGCAACACACTTCCTACAAATTGTTATAGTGAGCCACAAAACTCACTTGTATGTCGTAAGCGTCGAGCTGAAACTGAGGATAAAACTATACTGACAGCTAGTATTAGCACTACTCCCAAAAATTCAGTACCCTCTGCTCATACAGAAACCCTCCCTACACCTTATGTGCTTATCGAAAAGCTCCAGCCTTCAAGCTCTGTTTCAGTACTATCTTCAGAAATAGAACTTCTAAAGTTGTCTTTAGGAGAACTTAGGGCCAAGTTAAGGGACTTAAAAAACAATAAGTCAGTAGATCCTGGAATTTCTGAAACCAATACCAAAATATCCAAATTATCAGATCAGATCAGTGATATCAGATCGCAGGTCTGTGAACTGACACCTTTAACTATTCTCATGAAAACTGTAGACCTTAACAAACTTGACACAGAATCGGTATCTAAGATGGATAACCTAATTAACTTTGTTACTACAGAAGTAACAAAACGACTCGATGCTAAACTAAGTGCTATTGTCTAGAACGTTCCGGACAATGAGGCACTAAAAAGGGTGCAGCGCATCCTACTTAGTGAGGCGAAAATGCCCAACTCCAAGACTAAGTGCTACAGGCTGAAGAAGAGTCAACATGAAAAGTGTTGTCCTATTCGTTTTCAGTCCGAAACACCGGCAGAGGCCAGAAAATTCATCCACTCCCAACACACCCTATCGCAAGTCAGAAATTACAAACTAATAAAGGTTGCAAGCAGCAATTATACCCAACCCTATGAGAGATACCGTAGAATCCACCGCACCAACCCTCTCAAACCACACACAATTATCCTCTCAGAGAGAGACACCAATCGAAAGGCCACTAAATTGTAATCAAATAGCCAATAAAACTACACCACCTAGCACCGTAGATATAGACATGTCACCAAATAATCCCGGAAAAAAGTCAAAATCCCCCGAAAGTCGACCCTGTCCTCTCCTAGCCGTAAGTCCATTGGTAAAAAAGGAGAATATGACCCCAAATCATACCAACAATAAAAATGGCAGCATAAATAAGCCCACATCTCCCACGGTCAATAGTATTGGCACCCAAAACGTGCGAAATGGCACCATGGCCCACACTGATAACCAACGCCACAACAATGCCTTCCTCAATAGTACAAGTGGCAATAGTCAGAACTCGACCATCAACAACTCAGGGCATCCACAGTATGGCACACAAATAAATTTTGATCGGATATATGGTACAAGTCTGCTGGGAACTAATCCACAATGCAGTACACACGAAACCCATACAAGGACACAACTGGTGCCTAACAATAGGTGGAATAATAAACCATGGTCTCCACAAGGTCCTAATCATTTTTATCCCCTGCGTCCCTGTCAGCGTTGAAAAAACAGCTGGCAGGGATGTTAACACTCCTAAACCGCTAGTGCTGGCTCCCCCTTTGCATGAATATAGGAACAGTCTAGTTCACCCGCATCCATTAAGCACACTTGATACATGCACAAGTTTAGGTCAAATAAAGATCCCTACCCATGTTTCCAGCTTAACTAAAAATAAAAATGCCTTAGCCTATAGCTAATCCAGTACTCCAAAGCTTAATTCTTCACCGAAAACAGCACACACCAACCCGATAGACATAGATGAGCGTGATGTTTAAACTCCGCTTAACATAGGGTAGTCATTTCAAACATTACTACTGGGTGCTGAACCATATTCGGGGCTGATTAACGAACTTAAATACTTCAAATGCTACTTCAAATCTCATCATAACCTGATCCTCATAAATGCTAGATCTGTTCTAAATAAACTGCCAATGCTCAGAGCACTCTGAGTAATATACAAACCCCCTATAATTGTCATCACTGAATCCTGGTGTAATTCGAACATACTGGATGAAGAGATAAGCTTAGATAACTGCACAAACTTTCGGTGTGACAGGGAAGGTGGTAAGGGAGGGGGTTGTCTCATGTACTTTCTGAATGCACTTACTGTATCACAGCTAGAAAGTAGTACACTTAACATGCCTAAGACTCTATGGGTTAACTCACACTTAAAAGACGCAATAGCATTAATTGGATGCACCTACAGAGCACCTGGTACCTTTAGTAATTACGAGACCCAACTTATTAATATTCTGGAACAATTATCCTCCCTACACTACGATCATAAGATCCTATGTGGAGACTTTAACTTACCAGAAATCAACTGGAATATACCCACAGGCCCAACTAAATTTGATAAGTTCTTAGGCACACTGGATATACTTGGCTGGAAACAGACTGTCACAACCCCAACAAGAGGTAATAACGTACTAGACTTAATCTTCTGCCACAATATAAGTCCCCTTTCTACCCTAGTAGGTTCTGAGTTTTCAGGGAGTGACCACAAAACAGTGCTGTGTGCACTGTCACTTCCGTCAAGTAGCAATGCAACCCATACCCCTACTTCACAACAAATAACTTACAGGAACTACAGTAAGGCACACTGGACTCTAGTAAAATCAATGCTAAGATCCTCAGAATGGAGTGAGTACTTCTATACTGATAGCCTCTCGAAAGCTCTAGACATCTTTTACTATAACTCCAACACATGCTTAGATGCTGTCATCCCATTTCAAACACTAAAGTTTTCCCCACGTAGAAAGTTATTCATAAAGCCAAAGGATCGTAGGAAACTGAAGAGACTGTCAACAAGTTACTTCAGGCGACACGACTTTAGTACACTAGGGTCAATACTTAGCACTCTTAGCTCCATCTCGCAAGCTCATAACTTGCGTGTGAGAAATGAAGAGTGCACCGCACTAGCCAGCACCACCAGAGTAGTTGATCTCACAGCGATCCTAAAGAAACTAATGAATCGCCAAAGTCATAAAATTTCTCTCCTTATAAACAAGGGCAAACTATACAGCAACCATGCAGACATGTGTGAACTGTTTAATGAGACGTTTGCAGCTAACTACCTTAAGCCCACAAGTCCACTTCTCGGTTTACAATCTACAATAGAACTCCCTTCTTCTTCAACGCTGAAAGAAATCACTACAGTTCATTTCACTTATTCTAATATTAACCAAGCCATTAAAACTCTTAAAAGCTCTAGTAGTGCTGGTTTTGACGGTATACCATCGTATCTTTATAAACACGGTGGTTCTGACATTTCTGTTTTATTACTTAAGATCTTTACAGTGTACCTAGAAAGCCGAACCTATCCAGATAAATGGAAAACGACATTTATAGTACCCAAACACAAATCCGGATCAAAAACTGAAGTCAACAACTATAGGCCAATCAATATTACACTCATAGTATCTAGAATCATTGAAAGAATAGTTTAAGATGATATTCTCAAACATATGCTCAACTGCAATATTCTAAGTCCAAACCAACATGGATTCCTAAAATCCAGATCATGCATGACATGTCACCTTGACTTCTTTAACTATATAACTAGCAGCCGAGACAAACAACAACTAGTACTAGTCATCTACTTCGACATATCCAAAGCCTTTGACCACGTTTGCCATTTGCTTCTAATAAATAAGCTGAACTCCTTAGGAATACGTAACCCATTATTTGGATGGATTGAATCATTCCTTAACAATAGGTGCCAAGTAGTTAAACTGGGTTCTGTAAACTCTAAACCTAGTCCAGTCACTTCTGGAGTAGTTCAAGGTAGCGTCTTAGGCCCTCTTCTATTCACTCTATATGTCAACGACATATGCAGCTGTTTCTCACTTGGCAAACCATTCATCTTTGCAGATGATCTTAAAGTAGCTTACACATTCCACTTTGATGACTTAGGGTACTTTCAAAAAGCTGTTCAGGAAGAACTAGATCGAGTAACTGCATGGTCCTCCACATGGAACCTAAAATTCAACCTTAAAATATGTGGTTGGATCTGTTTCGGTGCACCCTCAATAAATATTAAACTGGTACTTGAATCTCTTGACTTGCCTAAACTCCAAAGTGTTGTTGACCTAGGACTCAAGTACTCTAGTGACATGACATTCTCTGAGCAAGTGGCGACACAGACGCGTAAATCGAGGATGCTCTTAGGATGCATACTCAGGAATTTTCACAACTACGAGGCGAAACTATTATTATATAAAAAATTGTGTCAGACCACTACTTGAATATTGTCCATTTATTCTCAGCAGCACTCGCGTAAGTGACAAACTTAAAATAGAAAGTGTCCAACGATACTTTACGTCTAAACTACTAGGATTTGACTGCGAAAAGGACTACACATCAAGGTGTATAACTCTACGTATCGACCCACTCTGGATGAGACGACTGAGCATTAACCAGACATTCTTCTTTAAAATCTTGCATAAAATATCACTCTCAGACAGCAAAGAAATACAGTTCTCACCGGAAGGCTCTTACAACCTTCGTAACCAAACGTGCACAGTATCTAGGAAAAGCTGTAAGACAGCACTCCGTTCAAACTTCTTCATAGTCATGTACTCTAAGATCTGGAACAGTTTACCCCTAGAAATAAGGACCTGTCACTCTATTATGACCTTCAAACGCTTGCTAAATAAACTGTTTCATCCCAATGAACATGCTAATCACACCGCACCACTTATTTCTAAAACGCATGAGCTATTAGAACACTATAACGCCTAGACTCATTACTAAATATTACGACACTAAATAAACTCTAAGCCTTCGCAAAAATACATGAAAAACAACTAGATTATATGTTTACTATACAATGATATACATTTATAAACATTTATATATACATAAAATATTAATGTCCTGTTCATGTTTACATACTTTCTCTTTCTGGTATTATATCCTGAGCCTGCACTTCTATATATCTCCTGGTCGAGGTCGAACAACCCAACATCTAAACTGAAATGACCATTTAAGTAAATTCAAACTCAAAATTCATGAACGATCCGATGCTACCATTTGAAAACGCTGGCCAACATTCTGTACAAGGAGTATTCTTGATCTGAAATAAAGGAGCAACTGGTTTTCAAAGTCTTCAATGTATTACTCAACTTACATGTACAGTCTGCCATGCTGACACAAATGGCGCAAATGGATAGTTCTAGAATCGACCTCGGCCCCAATGGATGCAGTAAAACAATCCAACATGACCCAATTTAGTTTTTGTATCCACAATCAAATTTCTTTCCTATTATAAAATTACGATAAGACTGCTGAAAAAATTGGAATAAATATATCAATGATCTCAACATTATACATCAATGAACATTAACTCAAGGATGCTGTTCACAACAAAGTTGTATAGGAGAATTGACTTCAAGCTTTATTTTTCCCAGATATTTGTATTACATTCATCTGAAGTCTGGGTTTTTTGCTAATGCGAAGAAAATATTTCTATATCTCTTTATGTGTTACACAGACAGACTATTTCGCAGACTGTTCCGACTGACTGTAATGTCGAAAAGAACAAACAAACTGTAAATTCAATATACATCGAAATATGTGTAATTTATATAATAACTCATCCATGCCTGTACAATTGGTATGTTCCTGCATGAACAGGAATAAATATATATATATAAAAGACAAAGCCGAGACACAAATCAACACTGGCGAAGAGGTCAGCGTCGAAAAGCACTGGAACAACTTGAAAACAGTGTGGAGTCAAACCTGCATGGAAGTTCTAGGCAGAAAGAAGAGACAGGACAAACAGTGGCTCACTACGGACACTTGGAGACTGATAGAAGAGAGAGGGATGGTGAAACAAAAGATTATCCAGTGCACCGACGAGCAGCAAAAACAGGATTTGAATGCAAACTACAAGACACTGGACAGAAGAGTAAAGAAGAGTGCCAGAGAAGACAAATGAAAGTATTATGAAGCCATGGCAAGTGAAGCAGAACAAGCTGCAGGCAAAGGAGACCTCGCAACACTCTACCAATCAACTAGGTACCTATCGGACAAAAGTTTGATACGAATTAAGCCAGTGAAGAATGACAATGGAAAGTCAATCACCAAAGAAGTGGAGCAAAGGAAACAATGGGCTGAACACTTCGAAAGACTCCTCAATCATATATATTCACATATCTTACATATTACATATCAATCAATCGACCACCACCTACAACGCACCCAACAATACCAACAACGAAGACAGAGCTACCAGTGAACACCAACTCCCCGACGAAATCAGAAGTCCTGAAGGCAATCAAGATGCTAAAAGCTGGAAAAGCAGCAGGACCAGATGGAATCCCCGCAGAAGCATTGAAAATGGACCGAGAGACAACATCGAACTTGATGACGCCACCACTGGAGAAGGTGTGGAAAGAAGGCAAAGTACTCAAGGATTGGATGAAAGGATACTTATTCAAACTACTAAAGAAAGGAGACTTAAGTCAATGCAAGAACTGGCGCGGAATTATGCTCCTGTCCATCCCAAGCAGAATACTAAGTCGCATCATCGCGGAGAGAATCAAACAAGCCCTGGGTGAAAAACTCCAACCGGAACAGGCTGCATTGATCAAATCGCCACATTACGGATCATCATTGAACAAAGCTTGGAATGGCAGTCACCTCTCTATCTCAACTTCATCGACTTTGAAAAGGCATTCGACAGTGTTGATCGAGAGGTGATTTGGAAACTACTTCGCTACTACGGGGTGCCACCGACAATTATACACCTCATCCAAAAGTTGTACGACAATGCTGCATGCCAAGTAATCCACAGCGAGAAACTTACGGAATCCTTCAAAGTGTCTACAGGAGTAAGACAAGCCTGCCTACTATCGCCAATGATATTCCTGATTGCAGTAGATTGGATAATGTGACAAACAGTGGGCAATGAGGAAATAGGCCTAAAATGAACTCACACAAAAAACTTGGAGGATCTTGACTTCGCCGATGATATATGTCTGATTTCCCACAAACTAGAAGATATGCAAGTGAAAAGCAATAAGTTGTCAGAAGAAGCATCCAGAGAAGATAGGCCTTCAGGTGAACATAGAGAAAAAAGAGGTGATGAAGATTCCTGGGTAACACCACCAACAGCAACAACAACAACAGACAACAGTCAGCATAAATGGAAGGAACCTGAAAGAAACAATCTCTTTTACCTGCCTGGGAAGCATCGTATCAACTACAGGCGGGCGGAACTGACGAGGATATCAAAGCAAGGATCAGAAAAGCAAGACAAGCTTTCACTACTCTCAAGTCTGTGTGGAGGTCAGCAGCACTCAGCATCAAAAATAAGATCCAGATTTTCAACTCCAATGTGAAGTCAGTGCTACTATACGGATCAGAGACTTGTACTGCGCGTCATAAAGAGCATCTCAAACAAACTACAGACCTTCATTAACAGCTGTCTTCGCTCAATATCACTCAAGATTAGATGGCCGGCCAGAAAAGATTAGCAATAGTGAGGGATCTCTGGCAATGAGCGAACCAGCCCAGCAGGAACCAATTGTGAAACAAACAGACAGGAGGAAATGGAGATGGATTGGTCATACTCTGAGGAAACCATCAAGTGACATCACTAGACAAGCCCTCGAGTGGAACCTGGAAGGGAAGCTGCGAGTTGGTCGTCAGCGTGAGGTTGACTTGGAGGGGGTCATGTGAAGAGGAGATGAAAGCATGTGGGCAGACTTGGAGTCAGGTGAAAACTCTAGCAGAGAACCGAACACAATAGGGACGCGCGGCTGAAGCCCTATGTTCCTCTAGGAATTAAAGGAAATAATAATAATACGTATACTTCCCATGATCACGGTGATACTTTGCGGAATTTACCAAAATCCTAGAATAATCAAACCCCCCTCACGGCAAACAAGCTGTAGTACACATCTGGATATCCATCCACATGTTTATCATACTGACAAATCCAGATCATCACCAATACAGCAACGATAAACCTGGACATCTAAGAAGTAATGATAACATGCTGACAGCTACATTTCGAATCCTACTGACCCGTTCGATTATAATATTCTGCTCCTGCATGCTTCGTTCGACATTTTGTATGGATTGGTTTGCAGACATTCTGGTTCCTTGCCGAAGTGAATCAAAAATTCATCGGTTGTTGATTCATTGATACTTCTTTACATTTTTAAATGGATACTAACTGCTGTAGCGAGCCTCTTTCAGATTATAGTGCTGAAAACATTGTTGTCAGTGAAATACAAGCGTTTTACAAGCCATTTTTATACTTTTGTGAACAGCCCACCATTACGACCAAATTTAACGCAACACTCAGTTGTTACTCGCGTCTTCGACAAATTCAAACAATAATGGTGCCTAGGATTATGGCATACAAATCGTTTTAATCCATATAAAGTGTGCTTACCGTCATTAATCCATTACTTTTCCTTGTATATATATATATCCTGTGTTAGTGAAATTTGTAAATATGCTTACTGTATATAGATATTACTTATCATATCGATGATGCCTGTAAACTGGCGTCCCTCATGTACATAAAGTGAGAATATATTATTGTTATTAATCATGATCATAGTTTTATGAAGGACTAGGGACTTAGGCTAAGGACTCATTCATCTTATCGTTTTCTTTCATACTAGACCCAAAGGTCATGACTACAGCAAGTGGCGAAAACCTTGAAATGCTGCCAAGACCTCTTTTCATAAGCCGGATTAACATGCAGTTGCTTCAGTGCGCTATACGAACGCATGTAGTCCAAGGAACAAGCTGACCGAATTAGGAGAATTATTTGAAAGACTACAACCTGATGTGATTTCTATCACTGAGACATGGTTGTTAGTTGGGGTAGACTTAATTCCACCAATATCTGACTACAACTACATTAAAGCAGACAGAGTAATTAGTCGGAAATGTGGTGGGGCTACCCTATTAATCAGGGATGACATAGGGATAACGTCAACGCTGTCAGAGGCACATGTAAGTGGCACCAGTGAAGCCGCAAGTTGCGTCATTAACTTGAACAAGGGCACTTTAACGATCAGCGTTATTTACAGAGGTCCTGCTAGCCAAGCTGAAGAGTTCGTTCTAAATCACTTCAGGGTGTGGAGTAGTGAAAATGGGTGTCTGGTGGTTGGTGACTTCAACGCTCCATACATTAATTGGGAGGAATTATAATCCAATATTTTGTATACCTTCGATTGCGGGCAAAACTTATTTTGATAAAGTCTCACTGTGTTATACAGTAATATTTATTTACTGATGACGTTTCGAGCACAATTTATTGCACATAATCATATCAGACCTTGATCTGATATTACTGTATAGCACTGTGAGACTTTGCCAAAATGCAATTACACTCTACTACACTGCGCAAGTTCTATCCTTATATCAGTTTGTTTGCCTTTTTCAAGAGGGAGCTCACACTGACAGCGCTTGAATGTGCACTCGTGCAACATATGCATACGCCAAGACCGTACCACCTTGAACATGACCCGTCTACTCTAGACTTGGTACTAACACATAGGAAGGGGGACGTTTGTAGCATTAGGTGCCTTCCGCCGCTTGGCAGTAGTGGCCATGTGGTCATTACTTTAACGTTTAAAATTCATTCTCTCATACACAGGTCAACATCTGCTCGTCCAAACAATTGGAAAGTGAATATACCCGGAATCCAGGACGCAGCAACTGCAGCTGACTGGTCAGCTGATACAGGTTGGACTGTTGAGGAAGCTTGGGTGGGATTTAGGAATACACCAGATTGTGTCACTTCACCTTTTGTACATTGGTACACTCCTCGAAAGCTATCACATAAGTTAACCTTTGATTACTAGTGAAATAAGGAGACCATTAAGACGGAGGAAGAAGTTATTGGACCAATTTATTATAACAGGGAGAGAAAATTTCGGGATGAACTACTGTGAAACTCAAAATCTCTGCAAGTATATGATTAGGAACACAATATTCAGCGAAGAGACTCTTTTCAACGAATTTATTATCAAGCTGTACAATCGTATATATATGGTTTTTATAAAAATTATATCCGGTGAGGGAATTAGGTCAAAGGTGTGAATACATGAAATAATAATAGTATGAAATGCAATTAAAATATTTGTGATTATAATCATAGTTTAATGTCAAGTGGCAAAATAATTAATGTCGTATATAGAATAATACATAATGTATTATGTATATATATACGATTGTACAGCTTGATAATAAATTCGTTGAAAAGAGTCTCTTCGCTGAATATTGTGTTCTTAATGCTACAATGGGAATTATTAAAGTATATGATTGACAAGAGTCGTATAGAGCACAAGAGACTGGATTGTATGCATTACCCAAGAAGGCTTTACTCGTATATTAAGCATAGGACTAAAACTAGCAGTGGTATACCGTCACTCATAAGCATTGGTAGGGAAGCGGCTGATTCAGACGAGGGAAAGGCTAAAACCTCTCTGAATACTTCTGTAACGTCTTCTTGTTTGATTGTACCACCCAGGGATATAACGAGGTCACTACCATTGCCACTCAGATGCCCTTAATTGTGGTAGAGCACGGAAACGTCCCCAAACTACTGTCTAGACTGAAGCAAGGTAGATCACATGGACCCGATGGACTTCACCCTAAGCTGTTAATTTCCTTGGAGGATATAATATATATTCCACTTTTGGAGATTTTCCGAATGTCTCTGACCCAGGCTAAGCTACCGAGGGACTGGAAGGATGTCATTATAAGCCCTATCTTCAAAGAGGGGAACAGGCAATTGGTAACTAACTACCAGCCGGTAAATTTGATATGCATTACAGTAAAGGTATTGGAAGCAATTATAAGGGGTCAGGTACTAGCTCGTGTGGAAAAACATGGCTTGCTGGCGGTGGAACAGCATGGATTCCTACCAGGACGATCCTGCCTGATAAATCTACTGTTGGCTAAGGAAGACTGGGTGTAAGCGAGAGATAAAAACCTGTTGGACGTGTTTTTTCGGTTCTTAGTAAGGCATTCGACAAAGAATCCCACTTATAATTTATAATTTATATTTCGTATAAACAGGTAAGTTTACATGAAATGCATGCCATTTTTACAGGCACGATCAATTATGTTACGAATTACAATTATGAATTAGCATACATTATCACTTTTTTTAAAAAGTTCAAATTGTTGAATTATAGTACAAGCAATCGGAACAGATTCTTATAATTGTTAATTTGTAAATCTTTCACGAAGGTCTCCATCGAAGTTGAGCGACAACCCATACTTCGTTCCATTTCCTGATGATAGTAATGGCCTATCGATAAACAACATATATTTGAGTGAGTACTGTGACCCCACGTGCTTGAACGCTCTTTCAGGAATAGGAGAAAATCCTGCACAGCTACAAAGTGGTATAAAATGCAATCATGAATAATACATTATTGGAAGTATATTTACAAGAAAAATACAAGAATAAGCTATACAGTACTTGATATGATGGTGCACATTTGCAATGTATGATGCTAACCATATTGGTCTTACCATGGAAAACTATGACGTTTTCTATGAAAATATAGTTATTCTCAAACATGAGTGTTGTTATGTTTTTTTATCATCAGAGCAACTGAACTTTATGCGAGAGAAGAGTATAAATCGGAAAAAAGAAAAAAATGTAAATTTCAGCTTTATTAAAGTCCTAGGAAATTGAGATAAAATAGGGTATAATAGTAATTAGGTAGAAGGATTATCGTGAAGTATATAAGTGACATTTCAGAGAAAAGTGGCTAGAAGGATTAGAACCTGTTCTGCTTAGTAAACTTAAACGTTTCGGACTAGACCAACGCTTATGTGGGGGGTTTAGGGATTACCTAATGGATAGAAGGTAGTTCCTATTATACGTTAATGAACTACCGGGGATTCTTACTTCATCTTCATTATTATTTGCGGTCGACATAAATATCTGGAAAACTGTCAATAATGACGATGATAGGCAGGCCCTACAAAGTTATCTAAATAAATTAGCTGAGTGATCGAACCTGTGGAGTTTGGAAGTTATTTCTAGGAAAAGTGCGGTAATGCACTTAGGTCAGAAGTCTTATACGTCGTACTCCCTAGGGGGCTCAGAACTACCTGATATTAACGGACAGGACCTAGGAATCACTGCCAACAGTGATTTGAAAATAACTGCAAATTGCGAGGCAGCCGCAGCTCGGGCTTTTCGAATGCTACAGGCACACCGAAGAGCTTTCAAAAAATTAGGTGAGTCTATGTTCAAAGTACTTTATGCAACACATGTTAGGCCTCATATAGAATACTATTCAGCCCAGAGAACACAACCACATCAAAATCAACTAGAATACTGCATATAAACGGCTAGTCCATACTTCAAGAAGGAGGGATATATCTTAGAAAGAGTACAAAGGGTGGGAACCAAATTAATTAGTGGTATCTCACGCCTTCCTTATGACAACTGGATGGCGCATTTAAGTCTCTTCCCGTTATCACACCGAAGGAAGAGAGGCGACTTAATTTTAGCATACTGCATACTTAAGGGTGATTTAGGAACTGACTTTTCTAACCTTTTCTTCCCTTCTAGGATACATTTACAGGGTCAGCAAAAAAGCGTGCTCAAAGCGAGGACGATTAAAATACGTGTAGAATTTAGATTCTCTCACATAGGGGTCAACGACTGGAACTCCTAACCTGATTCAATAGTATCAGCTCCATCGGTGAACGCTTTCAAAGGGAAGTTAGATCTCTGCAGAGATATATTTTACAAGGATTAACACAGGCCACAAGGGCCTACTATCCTTATCATCTGAATCTGATTCACAGAATGTCACTTGTCTCATTACGTCATTAGCTTAGTAGTTGATATTCAGAAGAACTAGTTTTCACCCTCTTAATGGACCACATCAGCAGCGGATTAATAGAGAGAAACACCTGATGACAAGGTGGCATAGAATTTTACTCTATTTAATTTCCAATGAAATGGCAATGAGCATGAAACTGTGTCTGGATATAGGAAGTTCGGAGGCGCTGGATTTGTACGTTTCGGAACATGGTTACTGTTGGCGCGATTTCTGCTAAACTTACGGATCTGCAGAATAATATAACGAAACTCTCCCTTGAACTAGATGCAAAACGTAAAGAAAAGGAGTCCCAGAGAAATGTTATCAAAAAGGTATTACATGCATACTACTGTTTTACAGACAGCTTGACGCAGAAATTAAAGACAAACATAGATTTGTTGATAGTCTAGAGCAAAAGAGTGAACAACATGCAGACTCCATTAAGGCGAATACTGAGCGTCAGAATGAACTTCAGAAATCTGCGGCTGAATGTCAAAAGTAACAGCTTTCCACCATAACTACATTTTGTTAGAGCACACGAATCCCTAGAAAAGCGTCTGGAAAGCCAAGAAGAGACTATCAGGTCTCTAGAGGATGAAGTTAGTGAAGCACAGAGTCAAGCGAGGTCTTCAGCTCAGATCTACGACGAGGTACTCTGAGACAGACATATCTAACTTTGTAGACTCTCAAACAACTTCAAGAAAAATTGGAAGTAGTAGAGAAGTATGAGAAAAAGGAAGAGTCTCTCCTAAAGTAATGTGTCTTAATATTGAGACTTATTTATAGGAACATAAAAGAGTTGAAAGATGAGATAAATTCGCATGGCAACAAACTTCGTCGTATGGATGCGCAAGAAAATGAGGTATATTATTTTTATCCCTTTTGATACCAAGGTGTTCTCACTAGATCGTTTTATGGAATGAGTCAAAATGTAATCGCGTTACAATCAACAGTGAAATTCAGTCACTTTACCCCACCTCTAGACTTCAAAATGTGATGTTACTTAGTGGCTCGTCATCGGTCTATTTCGAAATGGAGGTTCAGAGTATAATTCATAACTCATGCACTCCGGGAAACTCGCCTCACAATTGGTTTTAGAAGTGACAGTGCAATCCCGTTTTGTAAAAGTTTGGATACCTTCAGAGTGCTGGTTTTCGAAATATTGTGATGGTTAAATGAAACAGCAACTCAATTCTAATCTATTAAATAATGCTAGGGTAAGACGTAGTACTAAATTAAAAAGGTTATGGATCTCCATTAACTAAGTCGGCTAGTGCATGAGACGCATCTCGAGCCATCCTCTTCCTTAAAAACCGCTGTTAGACGACGTGGGATAAGTTTGGTCAGTAGCTAAGTAGTGTCAGACAAGTACATTTCACCAGTCCATGAACTCCTTTACTTTTGAGCTAGTTTGTCTCACCAGGGTAGTTTGGTTTCTCCGATCCAATGGTTAACGGCCTTCGGTGAAATGTATCTACTCTGTTTAAAGTCGCAAATATTGTTTCCCATACTCTTCATTATTCTTCTTTTATTTACATGTTTATCCACCGCAGTATTATTCTTTCCCCTCTGCCATTTTGCGTTATTTTTCAGAAGCGGGTAATTATATTGTTTCACAACTTAGAAAAATCATAATTCATTTGTTTGTCTGATCGTCCATTGCAACGTAATATTAGTTGACTTTATACTTGATAGACTTCGTAGAATACATCGAAACTGGCTTCGGGTACCAGGTCAAAGTGTATAGTTAGACTAGTACTATTAACATCTTGAGCGGAACACCGTCATGTATTTAATTTTGGTTTCTCAATATCGGGACGGTTTTTAGTTAGTTGAACAGGACTGAATTTTAAAGTTATGTCTTAGTAAAGACTGTTTCAGAGGAGTAAGTAGCGTTAAAGCACATTAGTTGAAGGCGAAATTAAGGAAGTTCTTTCAGTTCTCGATACAACCATGACTTTAGCACTGGTGTTTTTGCGATAGCGAGGATGGATTGTGTGTTGGCAATTCAGATATGCTCGAGAAGATTTCGGTTTCGAATTTTCGCGTGACATCTTATCGTTTGAAAAATGCGCTTTGTCATTTGCACTGTGAACTGTAAAAATGCAAAGCCCTTTCTTTAAGTCGGGAGGTACCTTTGCACTCATCCACACATAACCTGGTTAGTTGTACCAGTGCTGATAGTGTGTCTGATAAGTCATTGTAAAAAAACGTAATTGGTATTTATCGGTGATATTATTTTGTTTTTGGAGCATATTGTAATAACGGTTTTCGACATACGTTGCAAAGTTTTTGTGTGATTTCCTAGTCGTTTTACATGACTTAGGTGTTACTAATTCATGCAAGACCTGTTAGTCTGATTATACTGTTATGGAAGATAAATTACAATTGGTGTGACTAGGGTCTGTTTTGTTACTGTCTTATATCGTGTCACCTGCACATTGTATTTGATATGATATTATTTCGTCTTTGAATCTGTGTTTCAATGCTGGACTGCTTGTTGAGCACACGGTAGGTCCTAGTTTGGTTCCCGGCTGTTGCAGTCTTAAACCTTGCCTAGGGTTTACAAACAGCACCAATATCACTGAAAATTTAAAATATTTGAAGCCATATGTTCCACTTGCAACACAAAGGGATTGAAGTGTGTTTCTTTTGCAGTTTAGTGTTTTGTATTCTATTTTTACAGACAAATAAACGCATACAAGGACTAGAAGAGAAAATTAAGCAATTGTCAGAACAAATTACTCTGGTAAGTTGATATTTATATATTTATTTAAAGAGTTTTAGGAGTTAGTGGCATCGGTGGCTCGGCGGTAGAATGCTCGCCAACCACGCACGTGGTCCAGGGTTCGATCCTCGGCTGACGTACTCCTAAACCTCGTCAAGCGGGTAGTAAGGCCGGTAAAGAGGAAAGGTTACGCATGTGGCTAGCAACCCCACCCCGTAACAATAAGATTATTGCTGCTGAAAATTCAAAGCTCTAGCTTGAAGCGCTATGTTCCACTCGGAATGTAAAGGAATAGAATAATAAAAAATAAAAAAGAATTAATACTTGTTAATGTAATAATCTCTGTATTTTAAACGATGTTGATATAAAGCTTGCTGCTGTATTCGCTTTTATCATGTTTTTCTTCCATTGAATATTAACAAATGCCTTTAGGATAACATATAGCTTACTAAGGATGAAATAAGTAACTGAACTATATTACAGTCTTATCGTATATAGTTTTTCATCTCTTCTCACACATCGATATACAGGATGTTGGTATATGTAACACATGTTTAATTCCCCTCTTGGGGATACTCACAGGCGTCACTAAGAACTAAAGTAAAGACAACACTAATCTGTCTGAACCATAGCTAATTACCAGTAGAGTTAGACTGTCTGTGATTCCATTACCATGGGGAAACATTATCGGTCTAGAGCCTTCTGTCAGATTGTTGAAGGAAATAAATGAAATTTTACCGCTTGCAGTTCCATGCAGTTGACACTAAGCCGCACCTATTGTAAGGGTTAGTGATGCCAACTGGCTACCCAGACCTCAGTAAGTGAAGCGGGGTTCGAACTGGTAACCCACTGGTTTTGAAAGTTCACTGCCTAGGCCAATAAGCCATAGGTCTACACAAAAGTGTGGTTCTGAATTCTTATTTGATTGTGGATTGCTAGTAAGCTAGGCAAAGACAAGGATTGTGTCAAATGGGAGTTGACCGCGGAATACTTGCGAGGATGATGGGCATTCTACCATTAAACGACCGACGTTGGATGTTTCTTTTGAATTTATCACAATAGAATATAACTCGACGTATTATCTACACAGCTTGAAAGTCCATTCCATCGTGTGTAGAAACTAAACTCCAAAGAATCAGATATGATAAAACATTAGCTTTGCAACAATAATATGAAAAGAATAATGTTCCGTACACCCTCCTTTCAGAAGAAATGAAAACATCAAAAGAATCGACCACCAGTTGAGTGTTTTGCTGAAAAGAATCCATGCAGCTGTAAAAGGTAGTCTGACGAATCCGTTACTGAAACAGTCAAGAGTGAACAAGTTTGCGTAATCTGCTGTTTTCAGTTGTTTGTGATCTGAGAATTATTAGATAAATATTAGTAAAGACACTGAGAATTTTACATAAAATGAAAGAGAATATATTTTCACCATTGTGGACAATTATGAGTTGTTTCACTCAGTGGTGTAATCATTTCAACTACCAGGCCAACATTTGAAGATCCGTATATTATGTAGTCCTTAATGTCTGTGGTGTAGTTACGTAAGAAGGTAACAACTTTTACTTATTCATTTATGTTCAAGTTAGCCGGTGACCTGGTGTGTATGTATGCATTTCTGACCCATGGACTTAAATTACAGTGACGTGCAGTTCAGTTGAATTTTTATTATTTCTTTTGTGAATTTACAAATGAAGTTTTTAGTAGTTGTTTTTCTTATCAACTAAATTTTAGGCTACTCAACGTGCTGTTAACGCTGAGCAGGAAGCTGAAAGTCTGTCAGCAGAATTAGCTGTTCTAGAAGGTTAGATTTCGAATATTACTGATATTATTTTTCCTGCACCGTTTGATGCAGCTATTTGACCTCATATCCATTGTATGATATTTGGTGAATTAAATTATTTTACCTGATTGGGTCATTGTGATCATTTAATCCAACGACGCTTGTTTCTGAACAAGCGTGTAAGTTTAATTGTCACACTGATTGCAATCTTATCAAGAATAATATGTGGGATTTCAGATTTCTCATCTTAATAGAGTAGTGTTACGATAGGAGACAGACTTGGTAAAGGAATACTTATTTGGGATTTGATATCTCTATGATGTACACCTTATGCGAAAATCGTCATTTGCACAGATCTTGCGTCTTTTGCTACTTCTAGCCTTCATATTGCGTTTCTTCGTCTTCTTTTTGTGTGCCCCATGTTTTATCGCAACACTGGTTGATTTCCTCTTTTCGACGTCAAATTTATCTCCGCTATTTGATATTTTTGTGCTAATGAACGTCTCTTTATACATACTACTGATAAATCTTGTCAGTAGCACATGCCATAGTAGTACTATGGGGTCTTTATATTCCCTATCAAGTATATAGTAATCATTGTTTACACTATTACTTCTTTTTTTCTCTACTATTCATTATAAATTTCAGAATGAATTCTAGTGAGTAGTTGCTTAAACGTGATGTCTTCTTTATCTCTAACTTCCCAAATTAAATTTTCCATCTAAGTAGTGACCAGAATCCTGATTTAGGTTATGTAATTATTTGACTGAATCCTTCTTGCCTGAATTGGACAGGTCAAGCATCTGTCGGAATTCAACTTCTTTGTATAGATGTTTGTAGAAGTTTCTTTTTTATTTTTGCAGTCTAGTATGGCTAGTCCCATCTGTTCATTGTCTTCTTTTGAAAGTGAACTGGATTCTATCTATTAATAAAGGAAGAAATTATATATATTCTGATTTCAATACAGTAAATGTGTTTTCCCCACCACCATACTTTAGAAGTAAGCTGGAATGTTCTAAAAGCCATGTGTTCCCAACAATGAATAGGTGTGTATCTGCAATTAATGCGGATGTTAGTCGTTCCATTGCCACTTCATTTGTGTATTTGTGTATTTTACCTTAAAAGTTAGATATAATTGAACTATCCAAAATGATTTCTTCGAATGACAACTTAGTTAAGGATCATTGTTTGACACGTTCCTGACTTCTTCCTGATAGTTGTATTAATTTGTGTTTCAGTGCATATGCTTGTTGGGCAACAATAAAGAATAGATACCACAGTGAAATCACCTTGAACGTGCCAATCATGTGCTCATATATAAAAAGTGGCATTTCTGGTATAAAAATATGTTTAGTGGATATATGTATAACGAAGATGAATTATGTAGGATATTCTGCTAAAAGAGGTCTCAGGTTTAATATATATGTGTAAAATGTGGCACTGTGGTAGTAAGTAATTCCATATTGGTTTGTTTATTAGATGTATCATACAGTGAAACAGTATTATTTACTGGATGACGTTTCGAACAAAATTTATTGTTCATAATCATATCATATATCAACCCTGAATCAGGGTGAAACTTGCAGCGAAGATCATGAAAAGTATTCATTTGTACCGTCTAGCGATCTGATTGGTTGGTTGCGGTATCTATTCTTTACTGTTATCGGCTTGTCACATTACAACTAATCATTTTCTCTCTTTTTTCTGTTGTAATATCCTTCAGTCTCCGTTTCATTCTTCATGGATTAGTTAGTCTACTGTTTGAGCGATTAATAATTGGACATAATATTGCGGCTAAATATCTAGATAGCGCATATGTGCTAGGGTGTTCCTAAAATCAACTATCAATCTGTTAGGGTGTTGTGGTTTGTGGACTTCGGGGGCATCGCACATTCCATTAGAGGTATTAGTTATAGACAGCGATTTAAACCATTTTGACTCAAATAGGACTGTGACTTGTTCATTCAGGCCCCCAATTTTCAACCCTTCGGTTATAGGTTTGAATTCCACTCCACTCACCAAGGTATATGGCCTACCAGGGTAGTATCTTTGGTCTTCAAGTATTGTTTTGCAGGGATTTTATTGGTTACGGGTGTGATCACGAGCTGACATCAGTTAGGAAACCACAAGAATTACCAGGTAGTACTACATAAGTGTTTCGTTCTGGTTAGCAGACATTGAAATTCATGTGCAAGTGGATCAGGTCCCATTGGTTGAATAGTCTACGAACTTGCCCTTTAACGAGAAGCTCCTGGGTTCGAATCCCGGTGGGTGCGTACTGATGAAGAGTTCCAAACTAGGACGCAACAACTGTCCAGCACTCCCTGGTTTTCAGCGGTTCTTTAGCTGGTGGCAGTTCGTGATCAAACCTGTCACTAATATGTATAGGCGGTATTAAGCAGGAAGTCCTGAACCTAGGTTTCATGCTTGTTGGCGCTTTTCAGCAAGGCATATCTACAGTCTTGAAGAAACTTATGTCCCCTCTGAGATTTGAACCTGTGTCATCCAATGCTGCAATCAGAGACGTCACCGCTGAGCTATTCGGGCTCTTTATTTACCTCCTGTATCATTTTATTATATGCATTGATTGGACAGTGGTTGGCAACTATTGATGGTGAGCCACTGATAGAATTCAGTCTGCACTAAATAAAGTACTTGACACATTACATTGGTTGCCGACTACTAATGTCCAATCAAGGTACGTTTAAGTGGTGCCTAGCTATTTTTGGTATTCACTACTGTAACTGAAATCATCATTACTGCTGCTGAAACTACACTGAGCTTGTGTCTATTCGTTTTTCCCTTTTAATGTTTTTAGAAGAAGCAGATGAATGGAATGAAAAATCGAATAATATTCAAGAACAACTTGATATGGTTAGAAGTACAGTAAGCGAAGCATAACTGTACATCTATATGCATACTTCATACCCGTGATTGATGATTGCCTACTGAGATTATTGGTGGTGGTGGTGTTGGTGATGATGATGATGATGACTAGCCTTTTTTTCTATCTCTCTCTCTCTTGTCTCTGCTGTGGACAATATCCTTTCCTTCTTTATTAGTTTTATATACTTTTAAACTGATTTTTAAAGCGCTTAATTTGACACTGTTGTTTCGTTAACTTTTTTAACATCAGCTTCGCTTTTTCTTTCTTCGCTTATTTCTTCTCTTCTGCGTAACATCGAATTGTTGTGCTGTCTTTTTGCCTCCTTATACTCAAGTGTTTACATTGCTGAAAAGAAATTAAGTAATTGTTTAGCCAGAAAATATTCAGGACATTGCCGTATTCCATTCCACTGCATTGAATAGCATTGCATTGCATTGCATCCATCTACTCACAAACGCACATATACAAGTCAGTGTTTGTGTCATAAAAAATAAGGAAAACGACAAGTGGCGGAGGGCGGGGAGAGGTTAAATGAAGTTGATTTCTAGTTCTTCTTCTTTACATGTTTTGTCTTTTCTCTTCTTCGTGTGTTGTTCTTCTCCTTCTACAGATAAAGTTGAACACTTGGTGAGGAGGCGTGTTTGATGAAAATCATCAGCAGCAATTGAGTGAGTGGAGTAGATAGATGAAGGAAGTTATGCTTCGCTTTCTCTATGATGGCTTTTCATCTCTATTGTTGTTGTTGTTATTATTCTTATTATTATTTGCCATTGCCACACTGTGTTTTCGCCTTACAATTTTGATGATTTCTAGGAATGTTCAACTTTGTTTAAAACAAAATATGCTTATAATATATACATATATTTTGCACTATAAAAAGAATATTATGTTTTATTTGTAAGTGGATAGTAGTTGTATGTAGAAATGGTATTTTTCTCACGGGTTGGTTTTCAGGGATTTGAGTGATTCCAAGAGTGATCATGACGAATTGATTTCAGCAAGAGAGAACCATTGGAGACCACTAGGAGGGGGAGTGCTGGACAGTTTGCCTTTTCTGACTGACCGACTGGTTTCAACATAGAACTTCGCATAGGAGTAGAGCAGTTCGAGTTGCCACACTCCATATAGCACACAAAGACAAAAGAGAAAAAAGGAGACTCGAAAGGAAGATAATAAGCAGAAATGTGAGGGAGATATGGCAGATGACAGAGAGTGAATGCATCTGCGCCTTTGGCAACGACTTTGAGCCATATCACCAACAGTCTCTAGTTGTTGGGTCTTAGCACCTCGGGAACCCTAACCAGTCAGTCCTCACCATCCCACGTGGCTCAAACTTAACTGTCAAGGTTTTCATGGACTGACTTCAAGATTTTTAGTTTGACCACCACTAGTTCTTTTCCAAGCTAATCCTATGTATTATTGATATAAGTATAAAACTTGGGCACTGTGGTAGAGTACAACTCCATAATGGTTAAGATTTTATTTTGATAAATCACACAGTGTTGTACAGTTATATGAACTGATGACGTTTCGAGCACAAACTATTGCTCATAATCATATCAAAATAAAATCTTAACCATTATGAGGCTAATCCTATTTCAGCTAACATTACCCATCGAGGAAGACGATGGCTAGGGATGCATAACACATGTCCTCAATCGATGTAGGGCGGAACTACTGCTTATGACACATCTCTTGATCGATAGCCAGATATCACGTCTACTCCAGATATGGCATGAGTTGGCAAATGCCACATGAGCCTTTTGTATTCGTGCTGAGATTTCGTCAGTGATCAACCCATTGGGGCTGATGCAACTTTCCAAATAAGTGAAGTGGTCGACACGCTCTGTCATTTTACTTTGTATCATTTAGGCTAGAAGTCGGTGTATTCCAGTTCTGCATTTAACAGGAGCGAAAACTTCTGCTCAAGGTATTCAGAAGACTCTGCATTTCGTCAGTGTCTTCACCTAGAAGGACTTTGTCATCCGTATATTCCAAGTCAACAAGAAGGTTCCTTGGTAAAAATTCAATCCCTGAGTCGCCGAAGTCAGGCTTAATTTCATTAGCACATCAATGATGAAACTAAACGGAAATGGGGACAGTGAACATCCTTGCTGGACATCACTGGTTGTGCACCACTTGCCTTGCAACCTGAAGGTCATAGGCTCGATCCCCCATTGGGGAGTATGGGTGCGTACTGATAAAGAGTCCCGAAAATAAGACGAAACAGCTGTCCAGTACTCTTTGCTGGTTTTCAGTTCATGATCAATCTAAAAGTGATATTGTTGTGGAATCATGCTTCGTAACACTTGCACTTGTATACGCATAACTTTAGCTTGTGAACTTTGGTGTTCAGATTTTGACAGATAGGATGGTAGAATTCTATCCTCTTATGTAGTGTAGTTAAAACCTAAGTATCTAAACTTTATCATCCATTGCTATTTAGGAAATTTAAACAAAGCGAGAAGAATACATTGAACGGGATAAAATATGACGTCACTATATTTTGTTTGACGTCGTCTACTGCATACACCCATTAGCAATTGTCAAAGTTCAACTTTAGGCACCAAAGAGGCGCGGATACACCCCAGTGATAAGTGCTAAAAAGCAATTTCATGACCCTAACGCTGATGTTTCTATAACCTTAATCTTACTGTAACCAACCTTTGATGGCCCGGTAGCACAGTGGTTAGGACTCTCGCCGGCCATGAACATGGTCCGAGGTTCGATCCCCTGCCGACGCACACCCGATATCTATGGTTGGCCTGCAAAATTTGGGCTACCGATATCCGTGCTGAAAATTCCACACTTGTACTGAAAATACGGTGTGGCATCAAGCTATAACCAAAAATAAAATAAAAAAATAAACCTAACCTGTTTCTAGCCTACACCTAATCTTAATCTTTCCCTATTCTAGCCTAGAATTATTCGGATATCCTATTTTATATCATTACAATTTAATTTAGCATTTCCCTTCATTAGTGTTGTATTGTTTACGCGGTTTTATTGCTTTGCTCTGACTGTGGGCTCCATGATCACTGATGCTTTCGTGCCTGTTTGGTGTCTGAAGTTTAACTTTGCAGAACGATTTAATGCTGTAGCGGTAGAAGACGAAAGACTTAAGTAAAGTAATGTTAATTTGCAATTTAGTATTTCTATATAACCAAATTATAGCACACCTTTCTTCACTTCATCATTTGCACAGATCTTCCGTGTTGTACTGCTTCTGGCCTTCATATTATGTTTCTAAGTACACCTTTCACATATCGCGTGTTTATCAACAATGTTGTATCATTTACTTTCTCTGATAACAAATCTATCTCCCTGCTTATTTATTCTAATGAACATCTCTTTATATATATACTACTGATAAGTCATATCAGCAGTACATGCCACAATATCAGTTATACAAAAAAAATTAAAGTACTTTAGTTATTGATTATAAAGGCGAAGGATATTATTTATACCATGTGATTAAATAGCATAATGGAAAGGAATAGTAGCTTGTTGGTAAGCTTGTGTTAGTATGTATAGAATCTATAACTGCAAATGAATGTTACTCATTGAATTGAACAGAAGTGTAAAAGGAAAACACCATACTTATGTAAGGGTCAAATAATTTAGTAGTTGAACAGAGATTATAAATGGGTTGTTGTCGAGAATATAGATTAAGACCAAATGAAGGTTGGGAAGTTACATTATTAATACAAGATGTAATTAAAATAACGCAAAGTATATATATATTGATAAACGTATATTAACAACTATTTCCTTCTGGATGCATAAATACGGTTTTAATCCTTGAATAGCAGTCGCTTCGGTGAAAGGTAGTAATCTGGAACTGTCTTGAACTTTAATTATCGTAAAGGCTTTTAATGCATTGATTTCATGACGGCTGTCTAGCAAGTGATGGGAAATCGCACTACCTAAGGACTTTTGCCGATAACTGCTAGCTAGATGTGGTCGGGCTTGCATACCACAGTTCCCCAACAAGCTACACTGGCTGGAACTTATATTCATACAGGTCCTACAATGCCAGGTAGATTGTTTGGATAGCAGTTAGACTATAAGCAGTTACCATGAAGTATATGGGTTCCGGAATCCAAACGCATCGAATGGCTTATGAACCTGTACTAGCCACAGCAGTTACGGGGATGTAGCTCCTGACGCTGTTCCGCTGCCTTGTAGATGAGACTTCAAGTTAAAGGCTCGAGAGGTGGTCACTTAAAACAACCATCTGCTTTGATCTAGGCGACCTGGCAGTATCCCAGTGTGGTGAGAGCTGTCTGCTAGCCAAAATTGGTAGACAGCAATTTACATCAATGTTTACGTCCCAATGTCATGAGAAAAAAAACAAGAACAAAGACTAACTCAACAACCAATCATAGCAAACTTTGCGTGGGCGGATACGATTCGCAGATATATGGTCTGACCTTCAAAGAAACAGCCACAAAGAGATGACAGATTAACTTCCAGCGAGAAAACAACCAATCAGAAGACTCTGTTCTCTGCTAATAATAACGAATAATAATGTACATAAAAATATATAAACATCTGTTGATTTCCTCAATAAACGATCTGTTGCCTGACTCTTGTCTTCTGTTGTTACACCAGCCCTCTCACTAACACTGAAATAAGGACTTTAGCACCTTTCAGACGCAAGTTTCTTGGAATGTGCACGGATATGCAGTCGTAAATCGTTCTTTGTGTTCGTTCATCCGATGTGTGTGTGTGCTTTAGAACGTACATGTAAAATGGAATATGCATTTGGTGGTAATATAAAGGAAGGACTTGTCCACCTTAGATTGTCTCATTGAGTATTTTATTCGGTAAGTTGTGACTAACCTGCCAGTTGTGTAGGTTCGCTTGAGAACATGATGTATTCTGTACTTACTTCATCACCTTTGAATTCAAGATTAAGGGAAACTGGTTTCTTCTTAGCTGTATCAAATGTCGCTTTTATATTTGATATTCTTTTGTGTCTATCAGTGAACTTTTTAGGATATTCATTGTCCCTTAAACACTTTTCATTAATGCTGAGTTGGTTGTTAAGTATTTCTTTCGAATAAAGTTTCTCAATCCGGTAGAATAATATCCTCATCAGACCGTCTTGAAAGCTTATCGGACTTGTTTTGTTCAAGTTTATCTAGGGAAATAGTTGTATGAAGTATTCAGGAAATGTCAGTAGAATTATAACAACGGGTTGTACTATAGAAATCATGGTAATTGATTCACGTGCTTTGTTGTTGTATTTTTAATCATGCAAATTAGATACGCTATGAATTGAAGAGATGAGGACAGTAGCGGTCTTTAACTGTAAGCATTTGTGTTCTACCTTCTGTGTCAAGTGGTATTGTGTGGTCACTTATAATGACGTTTGGCATAGACGTTTAGGTAAGAAGGGAAATGTGGATAAAACAAGAAGAACAGTTTGTACAGAATAAGATAGATGGTACCATCATTTATTTCTTCGTTGGATGCTGATTAGTTGCATACAGCCTAAAGTAATATAGAAGATTTGTAGCTCAGGTGGATGATTTGCAATTAATAGTGTTCTCTGAGCTTTCGTCGTCCTTCTGGACAACATCTTCAGCGCAATATTTAGCTTAAAGTGAATTGATTTAAAATTCCTTATTGAATGATATAATTGCGTCTCCTGGTATCTATCTTTACATATGTATTGACCATTTTCTATTGACTTGGATTTTAAACTTCCTGGTCACCTGATTTACTTTTTATTAGTTGGTATATTTCGTCTATATTAACGTGAAAAGACACGATATGTATTCTTTAGTATCAATGCATATAGACAATTATGGTCATCAATTTGATTGGGATAATGTCAAAATCTTAGACAGAGGAAACACCAAAAGTGCCAGGGAATTCCTAGAAGCCTGGTACTCAAACGAAAATGCGATTAACAAGCACGTTAATCAGTTAACCAGAAAGTTTGAAATCCAAGTCAATAGAAAATGGTCAATACATATGTAAAGATAGTTACCAGGAGACGCAAATATATTATTCATGAAGAAATTTAAATCATTTCACTTTATGCTAAATATTGCGCTGAAGATGTCCAGAAGGACGACGAAAGCCCCGCAACTAAACCAACCAGCTCAGAGAACAGTATTGATTGCTAAGTCTAATGTAATTATAGTAGTAGTTTATGTACAGAACAATTTTAACATACTTGCAAATGTTGTGTAATGCTGGTTAGTGACAGAAGCTTTCAGATTTAATGAACGGCGCTCAAAAATTTCGCTTGTGTAGCCTAGACACAGAAAGTTTAAGTTTAAACAAAAAATAAAGGCTTGATACAAGGTAAGAGGAACCTAGTGAGGACAAGAGGTGGATAAGGTGATGAGTAACAAATAAATCGAGTAGTGATGTGGTGAGTTCAACTCAAGTCAAATGAGAGAGTAAAGACATCTAGTTACTGGGACAGAGAAAGACTAGAAGCAACTTCTTTCTGAAAACATAGATCTTGTTTCAGGCGTTTAACAGCGATTACTTCGGCAAACTTGAGGAGAGCTGAACCACTTTGTCTATTGATACTTCTAGAGGATTTCATAATGTCCACCTCAAGACCCGCATCGACTAGATGTCTGGCAGTGACATTAATGTAAGCATTTATTCCCTTGAAACGTAGGCTTTTTGGTGTATATGCAGGAAAACTGAAGGTCAGTTGATGAGGTTGTGGGGTAAAAGCGATAGAGATGGCTAGGATACGTGTTACGCATGGTATGCTATCGCCTTCCTCACTATCTAGCAAAGTGACTTCGTGTTAGACATCATCGAATCCTCCGTACTAGGAGACGCTGACATGTTAACGGAGGTCGAACATTTCGGTTTCATATAATCAGTCATGGATGTCCTCAAGGTGTAGTCAGAAGTTGTGGCCAATGTACGTCCACCTTGTCAAGGTGAGTAGGATTCTCATCAAAGGCGTTGGTTGGGGATGCCGTTATATTGCGAATTGACAGAAGATGGAATGAATGGGCCATTCGGCTCCGGCTGAAGTTATCTCGTTAACTTTGGGTCCCTGGATCGATTCCTAGTGGGATATTAGGTGTTCACTGATGAAGAGTTCCAGGTCAGGACGAAACAACTGTTCAGTGCTCCGAGTTTTTCAATGATCTCTGACTGACGCCGGTTCATGCATGTCAAAATCTACATTGAAATCTAGATTTCACTTTGTCATCGAATGTAGTATTGGTAGAAATAGCAGTAGTGCGATGAGTGTATACTTTTCGCTAAACTGAACGTTTTACTTTATTATGTTGGCAGAATACTTAACAGATTCAGTTAGTTGACTCTTTATTATCAATAATCTGTTCGTTTCATCATCTCTCATCTTATTTGGCAGTTTGTCTGATGTTGCTGATAACAAATGAACAGGATATGTGATTATTGATTGTTTTAAGAGTAATTTTCATATAAAAGGTCAAGGTTTGTTTACAGAACAAGTGTTACATAGTAGTACAAAGACCTACGCTGGTATATATTTTCTCACGTTTACTGGATGTTCATCTAGCCAGTTTTGTCAGTATACTAAACATAAAACAGAATACAATAAACAAATTATTTGATATCATTTCACCTAATTGTTCATTGTTGTAAATCTTATAATAAACTAGTAAAAAGTAGAGGAGATATTATTATTATTGTTCCCTTGGGTTTCTAGTGGAACATAGGGCTTCAACTGCACGTCTCCACTTGCTTCTGTCTTGTGCTGTACTTTTCACTTGCGTCCATGTCATTCCATACTGTTTCATCTCCTCCTCACACGATCTCCTCCATGTCACCCTTGGACGTTCCACTCGCCGCTTCCCTTTCGGGTTCCACTCGAGGGCTTGACGCGCGATGTCACTCAACGGCCTCCTCAGCGAGTGTCCAATCAATCTCCACTTCCTCCTGCATATTTGTTGGGCGATTGGTTCCTGTTTCGTTTGTTCCCATAGCTTCTTGTTTGTGATTCTTTCCGGCCATCTAATCTTCAGTATGGAGCGAAGACAGCTGTTGATAAAGGTCTGCAACAGGCTGTTGGAAATATTCTTTGTGACCCACCAAGTTTCTGATCCGTAAAGCAAAATTGACTTCACGTTTGTATTGAAAATCCGAATTTTGCTGTTGATGGTGAGTGACGAAGATTTCCAAATTGGTTTCAGGTTGATGAATGTGTTTCTCGCCTTCCCGATTCTCGATTTGACATCCTCGTCCGTTCCTCCTGTAGTTGAGACAATGCTCCCCAGATAAGTGAAAGAAGTAACCTCTTTCAAATCCCTCCCGTTGATGGTGATTGGCACTGGATGTTGCTGCTGTTGTTGGTTGGTTATTTTCATGACCTCTGTCTTGTCTATGTTCACCTGGAGTCCTGTCTTTGCTGCTTCTTCGACCAGTTTGTTGGTTTTCGCTTGTAAGTCTTCGATTTTGTGTGACATCAAACATAAATCATCCACGCGCGAAATCCAGGTCTTCTGGGTTCTTCACGTCGGTCCAGGATATCCCTGTCTTCTCGTTTCCCACTGTCTGACGCATAATCCAGTGGGAAACGAGATATTGGATATTGGGTTCCAAATAATTTCGGTCGCCGAATGGAACTATGGTGGACTGTGTATATTACGAATTTGAGTCAATGTGTTACGTGTTCGACCGATTAGCTAACCAAAATGAGAGTAGTTCGAACTGATTCAGTTGTCTAAGCGGAGTCAGACTGGGCTGACTGTTATAACTGAATAGATCCGTTGCTACTTTGTTATGTCTGCGCCTGTTAATCACCATAACGGTAATGAACTCGACTGGTACGCTAATACGTCTATTTTTCCGTTGTACCTTCCAATTCACTGAGCCACGCAAATATCAAAAGACAAAGACTGACCTGTGACTGTAAAATATTGTATTACACTATTTTATGCTGAGTCCTGTCACTGGCAAGCACTACTGTTTGATATGAGTGGTATCCAGCTACTCATGTCAAACAAATAGTAGTATATATATAGATGGAGAAACTCTATGAACTGTTGATTTATATTTATAAAATTATATTTGTAAAATCTCAGCGAAATTGAAATGATTAATTCCAACGCTTCGTTCGGCAATCTGGTCCGAACTTCTTCAGGGAAATTAATTGAATTAACATAACAGAGGTTATATATAAAAGGACACTCATTATATTATATATATCTATGTAATTCGATACTTGAAGAAGTTTGGACCAGATTGCCGAACGAAACGTTGGAATTAATCATTTCAATCTCGCTGAGATTTTACAAATATAATTTTATAAATGTTTACTTCTCACTCAGCGCTCAATTATTTTGCAACTATCCGGTCAAATCTTGATCACAGTTCATATGTTGATTTATATGTTGTATATTGAAATGTGATTGGCTGATGTCGCTGACTAATCAATTTTATAATCGAGTAAAATCCATCTCACTGCACATATTGGCTGAATCACTCAACTTTCAGAGAATCTGTCCAGCGTTCGAATACTGCCTCATCTAATTAAGCCTGCTCATATGGATAGTATCATTAGTATTCATTCACATAATAAGTGTAACTGACAGCCAGCTACATGAAAAATCTATCCTGCATAAATGAATTCTAACGACATCCATCTTACAAAGTAATTGATTTTGTAATTTAACACTTTAAGGCAATATCATTCGCTGTTTTAAATTTCATATCTCCTATCTACGATGAATTCACCTCACCCATTCATCTTCGTTCCTTTATGAATTTGTGTTTTGATAGACAATGCCCACTAGTAACTGACTACAAGAAAAAGTTGCTTAGAGTTGTGGTAAGAAGTCGTTACCAGTTGGTCGAGTGTGAGGACATATATTCTCTGGTTATACTGTCTGGTGCTGGCGCTGTAAATCGCGAAGTTAAGAATCAAAGGCCATTGGATTGCATCCCAATAAATTTGTGTCATAACTTGGAGGTCCTGGGTTTGATCCTCGGAAGGGGAGGATTGTGGGTGCGTACTGATGAAGAGCCCCAAACTGGGGCGAAATAGCCGACCATTACTCGCTGGTGGTCTTCAGTAACTCTCTAACTGTTGTCATCCCGTGTTCTATCTTGAATTCCCTATCATGAAAATGTGATATAGTCGGAACGACACTCAGTTGCATGGAACTAATATTTACTACTCCTATTTAAGGCATGAAATCAATCCAAAGCGTTACTTGGGAATAAATGATCTCACGATTAGATGACTGAATATACAAGTTTTGTAGAATAAGTCTTACCCTGAATATTAATTAAAAACTAGTAAATCAGTGGTAACTGTTGAAATTACCATTTTTGAGTTGCCCAATGATTGATTTTATGGGATCGACGTGCTCGGTTTGGCGTTTGAAACGATTGGTGCTGGTTACGAGTCTCAGTGTATGTAACTATATACTACTGATTGATTGAGATTAGTAGTAGTTGCATACCAATCATATCAACCAGTAGTGCTTGCAAGCCAGATTGAGGTGATCTAAACACGGGACAGCTCAGAGAGGTGAATCAGTTCAAACCATCCACCATTAACTGTGCGTACAGGTACATTTAGCTGGCGAATTCCAAATCTGAACGTAACACACATCTGGAAATTCTACTGCTATTTTTTTCTTTTACGTTCCCAGTGGAACATAGGGCTATTTCAAGCTAGAGACTTGTAGTTCCGATGGCAATGGTGTTTATTTTGACGGTATGGGGTTGCTAGCCTCATGCCTAGCCTGTTCTCTTTGCTAGGCTTATTACCAAGTAATTGAGGTTTGGGAGTGCGTTGGCTGGGGATCTAACCCCGAACCACCTGCGTGGTTGGGCAGCATTCTACCGCTGTGCCACCGACCCAACGCATGACACTGGTCACTACTTGCTTAGTGAACACTCGAATTACGGGTGAATATCCACGAAATGCAGTTCACTAACAACTTATATTTCCATGTGGTAAATGACAAACGGCAAAGCCAAATGAAGTATAGCGATCCAAGTGACTGAGTGAGTCACCAAACTAAATGATCTTGAATGGCTTTGCAGAAATATTCACAACATTGTAAATCATTCTTCTGATTTTTCTTTTTGATTCATTGTTAGATGAAACGCACACCAGTTACACACAAGACTTATGGAGGGGTGGGGAGGTTTGTAAAACACAATATTCCATCAGTAGTGCGTCGGTGGTACAGCAGTGGAAACGTTCATCAATCACGCATGTGGTTTAGGGTTTGGTCAACGGCTTACGGACTCTTAAACGTCACTTAGCCAGCCTGTAGTAAGCCTGGGAAAGAGGGAAGGTTGGGCGTGAGACTAACTACCCCGCACCCCATTAAAAAAATGAAACCACTACTACTGAAACTTCAGAGCTCAAGATTGAAACCTTATGTTCCACTCGGAAGGCCATGGAATAAAAATAAAAATAATAAGATAATTCCAGCTACAAATAGGTCAATGAATGACATGACACACTGATCTCAATGATTTCGTTTACAAAACATGTGGTTTGGACTAACGCTAAGAAACCTGATGAGAAAACTGGAAGACACTTCCAGTACATACAAGAGATTCCCATCCTGTTATGATTATTTTGTCCTACTTAATTTGTTTCCTAGATAAAGTTCCCTATCCAATTAACGCCGTTGGTTTTTGGATGCCATTTGGGTCGGTATACTTCAGTCTAGCTGGACATACTACGCCTGCTTATATAATATCTAGTTACGTTACTTTTTCATAAAGCATGGTTTGCTTTTGAATCATGAAAATCATATTGAATCTCTTTACCTTCAGAGTGGAACATGGAGGGGCTTCAGTCTTGAGCTTTTAAATTTTAGTTGCGGTGGGTTGTTACTGATTTCACCCTAAAGGTTCATCAACGTATTTCACTAGTAAAGACTGATGATGGTAGATAGTTGGAGGCGATTAACAGGAAGCCTTGAACCTAGGTTTCGTGCTAGTTGGTACTCGTCAGCAAGGCTTATCTGCAACCTTGAAGGAACTCGTGTCACTTCTGAGATTCAAACCCGCGTCACCCAGTGCTACCAGCAGTCAGAGACCTTACCACTGAGCTATTAGGACTCACGATTGACCTCCTGTAGGACTGAAGTGGATATTTTGATTGGACGCTAGTAACTAGTGTGATGTGTGTAGTCCTTTGTTTGGTGCAGACTGAATTCTATCATTCTATCTGACTACAGAACTGGGTGACGCGCGTTTGAATCCCGGAAGGGACATGAGTTCCTTCAAGGTTGCAGATACGCCGTGCTGACGAGTACCAACTAGCACGAAACCTAGGTCAGACAAGGCGTCCTGCCGATTGCCTCCAGTTGTCTAATATCATCAAATCAATGTGCGCCGTGATGGCGAGCTACTTAGAATGGTGGTCACATTGCAAACCTGACTGATAGAATTCATTCTGCAACAAAGAAAGGACTAGACATGTCACACTAGTTACTAGTGTCCAATCATAGTAAAGATTGAGGTAGTGATTCTATGCTTATTGACCAGTACAGAGTCTGCCTAAATGTATACCTCTTAAAACGAAAGTTAAATAAAGGACCAGTGGTTTTGTCGATTTATTTTACAAGACTGAATATTTTTTATTTCTGATAACTTCTTCAGGAAGTTCTACACTGAGCATCTACAATCTATTTTTTATTTTAACCCATGATCCAATGCTTGAAATTCGAGAGTATAAACCAATAGGCCACAAATCTACAGATTAGAGACGAATGTGATATGCATAATAAAAGTGAGTGTAGCTTATTGTGTCTGAAGTAATTTAGTCACCTACTTCCATCTAATCCATTCTGTAGTATCACCAGTCGTCATACAGTATGTGTCACATAAATTCTTAGACAGCGAGTCCCATTGGCATAATATCAGTTATTTGAATGGGAAAAGATTAAAATCGATATTAAATGTAAAAAAACCCAATAACAGTATTAATTGTAGACAAAACTTTATGGATATTAGTGATTGACTTCCAAATGAATTTCTTTCCTTTCTTATGGGTAGCTGTGATGCATCAAGGCAGGAAAGTCAGTTATAAAGTAGTTAGTAAGCGTGTTTGCGTGTTGACTGATTGTCTAGGAAAAATCAGGATTTAAAGATCAAGAAATTGGGTAAAGAATTACGAGGGGAATAAAAGAGTTAATAGCAAGGATGTGTTCAGCCAACAAACTGATCCTCCTGTATAAAATAACATGTTCCATTACACACTCCGAAACACACCAATTTCCGGCTTTTATTAACTCTAACTTGTGTGTATTGAATTCATATGTACATACGGTAACAACTACGTTGGAAGAATGAAGGGACGTTTGTCTACAAGGATTTTCCAAGATGTGCCCAAGAGTCTACATCTCAGAGTTCCAGTATCATTTAATAGTGCTATAGCTTGGTGTCTGGTTGATATAGGACATTAGATCAATATAATGGAATCCTTTAAGGTGGTTAACAGGCAAAACACTTCATGGCTACTTCAAATCACTGAAGTTGTGACCATTCGAAGAGTGAAACCAAAATTGTAGGTGCAAAAAGGAGACTGTTGCGAAGTTACTACTACTGAAGTAAGTAATGACTCTTTCACCTTAGCTTATCGACATGTCATTTCATTCGTAATGACATAACTTGATAGCTGCATTCATCTGTTCCCTCACTAATTCTGAAGTTGGAGTCCTTAGGCCGTTAAATTCTGATTCAAGTGAAGATGAATGTGTTCTGATGAAGAGCCCCGAACTAGGACTAATCAGCTGTCCAGTACTCCCTGATTCTCTAACTGACATCAATCAGCGGTCAAACTTGAAACGGATCAAATCCTTACAAACTAATTCTCAAAGAATCTTAATTTCATTTGAATAACTTTGCAAATGACTATGTACCTGTCTTCACTTAGGTATAAATTACCCTAAAATTTAAAATTGGAACACATTCTTCTCTGTACAATATATAATGTTCTTATTTTGGTTATTATTGATTAAATCGTGGAAAACACCCATCGGGAAAATAGGAGGAAAAGAACAAGAACTTTAGAAAAGATATATTTTCCCCGATTTCATTCTCAAAAGCTGTACAATCGCATTTAAATACATTAGTTTACATGGATACAACTATTATTTATTTAATTCCACATAGTAACGAAGGAGATAATAATTTTCAACTTGATATGAAAGTTTGAAGGCACGAATATAGATTACAAGGGGGTTAGAGAGAAGATTGCATAGGATTAGAAAACAGTTACAACGTATACAAAATCAATATTTGATAACTGGAGAAATAATTTTAACGGCGAATAAAAGGTGATAATTATTTTCAACTTGATATCAATTATAAGAGGCTTAGAAACAAAAGTTACGCAGGGATAGAATGAATTATAGGTGTGAACAAAATGAGAATGGAAACAAATTGGAATCAAAATTTCCAACTTGAAATGTAATTTGGGAGGTGCGAATATAGATTACAAGAGGCATAGGAACAAAAAATTACACAGGATTAGAATATAATTGTAAAATAGTTATTCTAAACCGATTACAAGTGTGATCAGGAGGAGCATGGAAACAAACTTAAAATAAGTGATCTTATAACAGAAAAATGGGATGAATTGAATGAAGACAAAGAGAGAAAATCACACACACAGAGAACAAAACAAAAATAACTGAAGGATAAGGGAACTTACCGAACTAGGTCCACGTTCGGTTTTCAAATCCTATGCAATCTTGTCTCTGAGCCCCTTGTAATCTATATTCGTACCTTCAAACTTTCATATCAAGTTGAAAATTATTGTCTCCTTCGTTACCATGTGGAATTAAATAAATAATAATTGTATCCATGTAAACTAATCTATCGAAATGCGATTGTACAGCTTTTAAGAATGAAATCGGGGAAAATATATCTTTTCTGAACTTCTTGTTATTTTCCCTCCTTTAGTGATTATTCTTAACTTCTTGTCTAATTTTGTACCTCGTTTCTAGTTTTTAGCATGTTATTCTATCTACTCTTATAAACTGAACTGCGGATTTAGTTAAAGTATATTTAAACGAAGGTGGATTGGACACACTCTATAGAGACAGTTGAATGACACTGTGAGTAATGCAGGCCGTCGCTCGAGTGGAATCCGAATGGAAATTGCGAGTTGGGCAACCAAGGGTGACATGGAGGAGGAGATAGTGTCAGGAGGAGATGAAAGCCTATAGACGATCGTGGGACTGGCTAAAGAAGACTGTATAGAATAGGACAGAATGGAGGTGTGCTGTTGAAGCTCCGCTATGTTCCACTTAGAACCCAGGGGAATACTAATAATAATGTTTAAGTGATTTCACATTCATTATGTATATAATTTATTGTTCAGGTTTTATGGTGCTGATTATGCTTCGGTGGTGCTGAAGTAGAATAATCACCAGGCAATGAGGTGGCCCGGGGTTCGATTCCCGGTCGACGCACTCCCAAACCTCGCTTAGCTGATAATACACCTGGCAAAGAGGGAAGGTTGGGGGCGGGGTGAGACTAACAATCCCACCCCATAGAAATATAACACCACTGCTACCGAAACTTCAAGGCTCTAGCTCGAAGTAGCCTTATGTTCCACTGGGAACGCAAAGGAATAAAAAAATGCAGTTGATGTAAATTCTATGAAATAAAATGAATTTATCTTCTCCTTCAAAGGCAGTTCTTATTACCTTATTCATCAAATACTATACTTAGAATTAGCACTCATTGAAACAGTGAAACTATTGCCTTCGAAATCAGTAAATAGCTGTACAGAGACGATTTCATCGTGAGAACTAATAGATTGCGTGCTATTGGATAGTTGTAAATCAGAAGAAACCAGACTATTCAGTTCTCTTTTATTTTCATTAGTATACTTTAGTTTTGTATCAGTTCACGATGATGTGAAAAGTACACTGAATTTCTGTTACATATTTTATTTTATCTTGGTTTAATATAAATAATCCCATAGTAAAATTTAGAACAGCACATTAAAGCGAACAATATTGTTTTCAATGAGATCTCTTTAGGCCTAATTAACTCTAATATACATAACTATGCAAATTGAAATTCGAATATAAACCAATCACAGTGTTTTGTCAATAAGATAATAAGATTGTGCATATAAATTGTGCAATTAATCAATAATAACAATAATGATAATAATAATGGTTCTATCACTAACAAGGATTGAAAAGTGAGGCGGTCTGTGATAACAAGAATAACGAAAAACAGCATGATTAAACAAACAAATGTTCAGTTGGAAGTAGTCGATAAAGGCTAAGAAAAACAAATGAACCGATTAAGTAATGCTAGACTGTAAGGGAAGTAAATAAAATACATTTCTAATGAAGATGTAATAAGACTAAGGGACGATAAGACAGGGGTTGAAAATATGAGTAAGGGGTGGTGAAGTCATGAGTTGGTTACGTCTTAATAGGCCAACAAGGGAGGGATAATGGCTGTACGAACTTCTTTTGAATGCATAGTTTAGGCTTAATAGTTCGAATGCCTATCGCCTCAGCTGTGTGCAGTAGACGAATACGAAGTCTATTGGAAAGATTCGGTGGAATACGATAAATTACCTTGAAAGCTTTCGTTTTCTATTATATATATATATATATATAATGTTTCTGAAATAACAGTGTAGCAACCAAGGCTTTAGAAAGGAAGGAGGCAAGTGTGAAGACAGTGTCTGGTTGTTTCAATCAGCCCAGTTAGTTCCATTGTATGAAATCGATTACCCTTGTATACTGCAACTTTTAATGGTACTGATAAAGTTATGTCAACTATTACCTGTGTTTTGCTACTCCAGCATAGATTGCTATAGAGTGTTTGTTTTGTGATTGTTTGTATTGTATTCTACAGCTTGTGATCAATACTGTCGCCCTGGTGCGTTGGATGGTAGCATGATAGCACACTATGTGCTCCACTGTATATCTTTGGATGACAAGTGTTTGACGCATTGACGTAAACAGTTCTTCTAGGATAATTGCTTGCGAAATATTTACGCATCCAGCGACAAGGTGGCAAATAACAGCACTAGATCGTTTTTTTCCTTGTCAAACCGCCGAATATACTGATGGCACTGCTCCTCCCAAAAGTGTAAGCGAATGAACTAGGACGAACGTATCTGCTGCTTTGGGTTTCATCACTTTTACGTTACTACTCTCAGCCTGTTGTTTCCTATCCAATATCACAAACACCATGTGAACTGCTGTTGCGATTGCTTGCACTAAATCTCTCCGGGGTATAGCAATCTTTGTGGTGAATGAGGCTGAAGAATGCTCTCTTTATAAGCATTTCGTATCTTCCGGTCCAAATGCTTCTTTCACAGAGTTGCACTGGTCATAAGTTGACTTCAGGTTCCTGACATCTTGTCTTGATCTGGTCGACTTTGCATGGCTCGTCACGTTCCGTAGCATAGAATACAAACAATCAGAAAATGAACAAGCCATATCAATCTATACTGGAGTAGCAAAACACAGATAGTGGTCAATATAACTTTATCATTACCGTTAAAAATCGCAGTATGAAAGGCTAATCGATTTCACCATACAGTGAAACGAGCTAGATTGTTTGAAACCTTTGGATGTCGTCTTCAGATATGTTGCCTTTCTTTCTAAAACCATGGTTACTGCAAACCGTTCATAATAGATATCGCATACAAACCAATACAGTCCCTTCATTGAATACTATGCAGACCAAAAGACACCGTTGGTAAAACAAGACAAGATCAACGCCATCTACTAAAAGATTGTATCACTTATGAAATGCACTATATTCGTCAAAGTTGATATCTACTTCAACTTCAAATCCAGGAACGTAAACTAGTTATCAAAAGATACAGCATGAATTCTTTCATATCAGTACACGTGTAACGACAGAAGACAGTAGCCAGACAACAGATCCTTTATTGAGGAAATCAACAGATATTTATATATTTTTATGTACATTATTATTCGTTATTATTAGCAGAGAAACAGCGTCTTCTGATTAGTTGTTTTCTCGCTGAAAGTTAATCTGTCATCTCTTTGTGGCCATTTCTTTGAAGGTCAAGCCATATATCTGCGAATCGTATCCGCCCAAGCAAAGTCTGCTGTGATTGGTTGTTGAGTTAGTCTTTGTGCTTGTTTTTCTTCTCATGGCCAAGATTATGGGACGTAAACATTGACGTAAATTGCTGTCTACCAATTTTGGCTAGCAGACAGCTCTCACCACACACGTAGACAATTATGGACACCAGTTAAACTAAGAAAATATGAAAGTTTTAAATACCGGAGTTACCGAAAATACCAGATAATTCATTTAACAGACATATTGACATGTATCGAATTTATCAATCAGTAAACACCAAGTCGAATGGCTAAAAATGGTAATAAGGTCAATTTCAGGTTAGTGAAACGATCAATACCATAACAGACGAATACAAAGATAATACAATTTCTGAATACAATCACTTACAGCTGAGGTAATCAGCAGAGATAGTTTTATCATTCATAAATAATCCCTCCCAAAAAAATCCACTCACTTCACATTGGAAGTAAATGATGAAGCAGTCTTGTTTCTACAGAGAAGGATAATCAAAGCTTCATAAGTAAGTGACCCAGATTAGAGAACACAACCACATCAAAAACATCTATCAGAGCTAAAAATCTCCATTGTTTCAAAATCTCACAATTTCAAATCTCACACTGTGAATTTAGTGAGTTTTGTAAACTCAAGTACTATCTCAGTATAGGATTTAAGGTATGAAATATATAAATCATTATTTCTTGGTATTATTTTAGGTATATATCTAAAGGAATTAATTAAAAGTTTACTAATAACTCTTCATTAACTCAGGTGTCAAGAAGAATTTCTTCATCTCTCTGTGTCCCAAGATCATATAATGATATACTCGTTGTCTTGGCAATTATACATTGGTTTTCAGAAGGACAGAACACAGTCATCCAAACCTCTTGCGAGACCACAACAGAATGCAGTATCATCCTGTGATACAGCCACTCGACAGATCTCTCTCCTAGTGGACCAGGTTGAGAATGCGATGGCTGAGTGGTTAGGGTGCTGGACTTGAAATCCAATGGAGTTCCCCGTGCAGGTTTGAATCCTGCTCGTACCGTACATTACCATTGGCTATTTAGGGGTGGTATGCTCACCAACAACACACAGTCTGGATTCGATCTCTGTTCGACTCACTCCTAAACCTAACTTAGTTTTCATTACAGCATAGTTTTGTTGCGCTTAGAGATTTGAAAAACTTGTTATTGTTCAGCTTCAAAATTATAAGTACTTCGTAGATTGAAGCCTTAGATTATTTGGTAATAAGCAAGTTGGTAGAAGAGTTATTGAAGACAGGATATTTATTGAATATAAAGAAGACAACAAGCATCAGTCACCATCAGTAAGGGAAATCTATGGAAAGCCACTCTTTTTGCTAGTCTAAGCATCATAGTTTCAACTACATAAAGATGTCGAAGTCAGCCAGGATAGCAAAAGCAATGTAAACCTTCATTTATATGAAATTAGTGTAGAAATTTACTGCATTCAGAATCAAGAATCAGATCTGAATTTTTAATATCAATGTGAAGTCACTGCTTCCATGTGGTCCAAAGACTTGGCACATAATCAAAAACATTTCCAACGGCTTGATGCACATTTTTTTCATCAACAGCTTCCCACTTTTCTCCATTGTGAAGATCAGTTGGCCAACCAAAATGGATAAACCTAAAGTAAATCTTGTAAAGAACCCTACCAAGAACCTTTTGCTCGACAAATAAGCCGAAGGGAATGGAGATGGACTAAGCATATGATAAGACAGTTCATTGACAACATGCCATCAGGTGGAACTTGAATAGGAAGCAATGAGTTTGGAGTGCGTTCGTGTGTGACATCAAGAGGGTCATATTAGGAGGAAAGGAAGGCTTACAGGCAATCTTAGAGCCAACAGGAAGGGACTACCGGGAACAGGGTGTTAAAGCCTTTTTCTCCACTAGGTACTCAAGGGAATAACAATAATAATAACATTAACAATATTGGTCATATAATCGGATAAGAATAACCGAGGGCGATTAAGTATTACAATGAATTGCTTTCGCAGAAATTTATAACTCTTTATATACATGATTTTATGTTATTAGGGGGAAGTACGTATTTCTGCCGTCCAAATTTGAATCATAACAAGAAATATCAGCTATAAAGAATCTGAGGAATGACAGGGACATGCTAAAAGAGTAATTCAACAGTAGTTGTTTGGTCAGATTGCATTATTATTATTATTATTTTCAAGGCCAATGAACATCATTCAAACAGGTCCATATAAGGAGGTTAAGAAACCTGTAGGCACGTTTATGAACAAGCTCAAAAGATCTACAGCAGTTAGGAATTAACTAGACACTGATCCTGAATTCCAGAATAGAAATAAAATCTCGATTGATGAAATAATACTTGGTATACAGCTGTATCCAACCTTTACTGTATTCAAAATTCAGGTTAAAATATACAAACAGATAAAAGAAGGGAGGAGGGCAATTGGATCACCGATATCCTCAATAGCGGTAGACATTTTTATGGATTGTTGGGAGGTTCAGTCCTGCTTCTAGGTTATATTGTGAGCGTCTGGTCGAAAAATTAACTGTATTGAAATCTGAACGTGTCCTTAAGTTCTTCAGTCATATAAACCCAATAGTGGATGGGATTTAGTTCACTTTCTAGTTAGGAAATGAACAGGTTGAATTACCCATGCTAGACTGAAAAATCAAATGAAATCATAATGGTGGGTTAGACATCAGTACATACAGGAAACCGTTAAATTCTAGTAGATATTTAGACTTTCAATTATTCCATCTTAAATGTTTATGTAATCAAGCCAGGAGTTTGTCTAGTCAATTAGAAGATTTAAATAATGAAATAAAAAATGAGGAAAACATTCTTATTATTATTCCCTTAGGTTTCCAGTGGAACATAAAGCTTCAACAATACATCTCCACTCTCTTCTATTTCTTACCGTCCTCTTCATCTGGGTCCACGATTGCCCAGAATCTCTCATCTCCTCCTCCCCAAACGATCTCCTCCATGTCACCAACGACCCACTCATCACTTCACAGTGGGATTCCACTTGAGTGATGGCTTGCATTGCACGCGATGTCATTTGACGCCCTCCTCAACGTGTATCCAATCCACCTTCATTTTCTCGTACATATTTGTTGAGCGATCTGCTCTTGCCTGTTTGTTTGTTGCCAGAGTTTCCTGTTGCTAATTCTTTCTGGCCGGCCGGCCATGTGATCTTCAGTATGCAGCCAGCGAAAGCAGGTGTTGATAAAATTCTATAAATTGTTTGAAATCCTTTTCGTGACAGAGGCACTGAAAGTTTCTGACACGTAAAGAATTAGTGACTGACTTCACATTTGTGTTCAGAATCCGAATTTTGCTGTTTTGCTGAGTGAGTGACGGCAGATTTCCAGGCTGGTTTTAGGTTAACGAAAGCATATCTTGCCTTTCCGATTCTGGCTGGCTGGCTTTGACATCTTCATCCTTTCGGCTGGCTCGTGGTTGAAACCGTGCTTTCTGGCTGGATGTAAATTCTGTCAAATCTCTCCCTTTGGGGGTGATTCGTGGTGGTTACCTTCATCCCTTCCATTTCCTCTAGGTTTACCTGGAGTCTTGTCTTCGCTGCTAGCCAGCCTCTTCTGTCAGTTTGTTGATTTTCGCCTGCAAGTCTTGGAGTTTATGTGACACTAAACAAAAATCATCCACGTGCGAAATCTACAACTTCTAGAGTCTTCTTATCGGTGGTTCAGTGTATTCCTGTCTTTCCACTCCCCACACACTGTGTGCTGCATAATCCAGTCCACCACAATTAAAAATATTATTGGTAATAGTAGGCAAGCAGCCTTGTCTTACTCATGTATTCACTTCAAACGCCTAGCTTAGTTTGCTGTTGTCGATCATTATACTGAGGTTCTTTGAACTGATTTTCTTAATTTGTTAGCAGTTAGAAGAGAGAAAGAATGAACATGTTTGCAGGATAATGCGAGCTCGTTTTATTTCGTGGATCCTCATCAACTGCGTACATCCTAAACAAAATCAAATTATAAGTTTAAAAAAGGTTTGGAACATACTTTTAGCAGTTATTTCACTAAGTGCTGAGTAGTGGTCATATATATATAAAGACTTCTTATCTACAGATCGAAAATAGTCCTTTTTCTTCTTTCTTGGTCATGTATATCTTGATGAAGATTTCTTAATGGCGATTTACAATCAATGTATCATCTATAATCCTTAGTTCATCTTCAGTTAACTCTTCTGAGCATATAGCTATAACTCTGTGGCTGTGTTCTTAATAAATTTCTTTTGTACTGGAGAGGAACAAAGGTATGCAAATGTGTGTATTATCCTGTCCACGTCCTTTTCCTATACAAATTTCTGTTTATCCTACTATTTGGTTTTCTTGTAAGGAGGACATTTAGGAAGGCAATTCTATTTAGGGATTCCTCTTCGCACGCGAATTTCATAGGAGAACATACTTGATTTTTCGTGCTCGGGAACATCTACATGTGTAGTTAAGTAAAGGTAAAGTAAAACCATCAACAGTTCGATATTAGACCACCTGGTCCAAACTGGCCACAAAGCCAACATTGAAGAATCCTTCTCTATCATCTACCGGGTACCAAATCAATTGCCAAAAACATCCAGGTACCGCATCATGCAAACAGCAGGGGCTATCGTGATTCGTCTTAAACAACCGGTGCTCTGTCCAGCCAGCCACTACTACTGCCCTGGCCAGTCTTCAGCGGAGACTATAAATTCATGAATTTGTATTATTTTTCTTATTTCCCCTGATATTCAGTGTGTAGTGTTATGTTGATGCTATCGAACTGTAATCCATTGATATTATTATTACTGATTCGATGTTATTTAAACATTCATTCACTATTATGTACACATAACTTTAGAACCTGATAAAGAAGTGGTTATCGAAAAGTATATTCTTTGTTCAGTAACCACTCTTTTGAAAAATTTTAATGAGCATTTTTAATCAGTTAATATGTATAAAAATTTTTTAAAATATGAATATATATTTTAAATGAAAAAGACACTTAACTACGAAGTCACTATTTTACCATACATTCTTCGATACAGAGAGGGTCAACGTCTTTTGTTGTAATGTCTTTATTGAGATGTTTTTAATTATTTGAGCGTAGTTCATTAGTCGCTTCTTGGTGGTTAAAAGGATAATGATAAAAAAATGAAATACAACTGCCAAGGAATAACCGTTTGGTAAGTCCCTCATGAACGATGTAATCACAATATTTACATTTATTTGGAAGTTTCAGCTAACTTCGTAATTGTCATCCTTTCTTCTCGTAGATTGAATATCGCTGTTCTGATATTTGCATACTACATGTTGACTTGATCCGCATTATTTGACTTTGTTCCTGTTTCATTTCGAATTTTGATGCTTCTCCTTTTGGTTGTACAATAAACTGATAATGTGTCACGTTATAGTGTGATTTTGTGTGAGTGCGTGAATGTCATTCTGACACTGAACTGTCTGCAGCAACTCTTCGTATGTGGTCTTTGTGGACAGAGTTTTCGATCCCTCCACCTTGATGGGAATGCTCTACTTGGTTCTAAGGTGAGTTTTACAGTTGAATTTTGTTTAATCAACTTTGTTCTACACTACTTGTTTTGTACTAGAAACTTATCTGATCTGTGTAGCCACATAACGGCAGTGTTGAGGTAGTTTTGAGTTTTGGATGTTATTATTATTCACTAGAACCACTTAGATCTATTGGCGAATAACAGTCTTTCACTGTCCTTGTAGCGTTGAAATCTATCTGGCTGTTTCAGATCTCTGTTTCTGAGGTAACTATTAATCTTTGGAAAATTGAGAACACCAGGAGTTTTGATACCAACGCTTATATGATTATCGTAGGAAGGCCTTAATTTGCCCTGAAAATAACAAACAGTAACTGTCTTAGATCCGTCACTGTTATATCTCTCCTTAAATTTATTAAGATTTTATTCGATGAACAGAAACATTAAAAAAAAACCAAAATAACTCTTGGTTGAATCTGTGTATGCATTATGCTCATATCTGAGGAGCTGGATGATTATCTCCTCCCTTTCATTTGGTTTACTTGTTAGCAGTAATCAAGTAGAGCTGTTAGAAAGTATTCCGTATATTATTATTACCACAGATGTTAATCATGGCCTGAATAATGTTTAGCTAATATTTTATACTACTGTCAGTAGTAAGATGACAAACACAAAATTGTAAAATGACACTCCAATGCAATATATGATTCAATAGTAGAATGATACCAATCATGTAAGAGGTTCGAGTTTGATTCCTGGCCGAAGTACTGTTAGATACCACTGAGCTTGCTAGCAGAGAATAAGCGTGGAGAAAGACAGAAGGTTAGGTGTGAGCGTAAGAATTCCCCCTACTTTACTGGGGGATAGCTGTGTAAATGTTGATGGTATTACAGTACAAATCAGCATTACCAAACAGTGGGATTTCGTGGATGGTCACGTTTTTCAGCCTCTCTTTGAGGACAGGCCTTACGCTGAAAGATTCCTAGACTGTAAAATTCACCTTCATTCAAGGAAGCCATCATAAATTTGCATAGATTAACTTGGTCATGAGTCTGCTTTCCTACAAGTACATCTTGATCCCACAACTCTGTCCGTTGATGGTGTCGTGTACGCATACGATATGTCATTGCATGGATCTGCAGCCTTACAATAGGCTGCTTCTTTGCGACATGTTGAGAGTGAAATTACCAATCGTTGTTGCGACGACTAAGCATGACATAGTTGTTTCTAATAAAGCTACAATCTTATTCAGGAAAACTGTTAGTGAATCGAAAAGAAGTTGGATGAAAAATGTTTGCGTTTTAGAGACATCTTCACGTCTCAATATTAACGTCTCTACTGTCTTTCAACCTGCTGCATTTTTCGGATATATTATACGATATCAAAAAGCATAAACTTCTTCATGGTCTTCTAAATCCTATTCTCAAGAGAGCATTAAATTTTCGAAAACTGTTCCCTGTATGTTTCAAGGAGTCATTTTGTTTACGTTGGTTTGAATATGATATGAACTCGCGTAATGGAAACCTACATTCGTCTGTTAGTATGCCTTCAAGTTGTCAAAATAATGATTGCTACATTCGTTTTATACAATCTGGCGGACTTACTACATTAAAGGGTGAGCTAGGGATTTCCAAACAAATTGTATCATCTCAGGACGTTACTTTAACTAGAGCGAACAATGCATGTGGTCTTTCTGCCCTACCAACTGCTGTTTCAGTGCTTTTAACTGGTCCGTGTAGTTTGAATACAGCTGAGATTATTGCTTCATCTTCTGCTGCTGCCAGTGAAATTAATAAGTCAGTATGATTTCTAACTAAAAGTACTGACGTGTTAAATAATATGATGTAGGGAGATACTGTTGTAAAGATAAGCGTACGTGGTCAATCAGAAACCTCCAATCAAATAACTTTGGCTCCTCAAGATTTCTGTCCTTTAAAATATTATAATGCAAAGAATGACCATTGATTTCGTGCTATGGTTAGGAAATTTTCTGAGGGCTTTCCTGTAAAAATATATCTCACTAATATGTTGCCGTTCTATCCTGGTCCACCTAATCACCGGACAATTTGTATTCGACCGGTTCGTATACCTTTAAATGCATCGTTGACGTCAGCATTTTCAGCTCCGAATAGCAGTCTTTTGGAGGTTAGTCTTACTAGTGTTATTGATTATTATTATTCCCTTCAGTTCCGAGGAGAACATAAGGCTTAAACAACACATCTTTACTTTGTTCTGTTTTCTGCTGTCCTCTTCAGCTAGGTCCACGATTAACCTAACTCTCTAATCTCTTCCTCACACGATATCCTCCACTCCAATCCAGGATAAATCGCTCGTCACTTAACATTGGGATTCCACTCGAACGATGGCCTGCATTGCACGTGGTGTCATTCGACGGCCTCCTCAGTGTATGCTCGATTCATCTCCATTTTATCCTACATATTTGTTGAGGAGTCGGCTCTAGGTGGGTTTTTGCTAGCCACAGTTCCTTGTTGTTAGTTCTTTCTGGTCTATCAGCCATTGGAGCTTCAGTATAGAGACAGCGAAGGTGGCAGCTGTTGATAAAAGTCTGCAGCGGCTTGTTGGAAATCCTTTTCGTGACACGCAGTGCGAGTTTCTGACCCGTATAGAAGGACCTATTTCACATTGCTGTTGCAAATCGGAATCTTGTTCTCTATGATGAGTGAATGACAGGAGAAGATTTCCAAACTGGTTTCAGGTTAATGTATTGATGATAATTACCAAAGCAATAAAGAGGAGTTCAGTCGTTCAGCGGGAGACATTACCGAAAGCAAACGATATAGAGTTGTAGAGATATATAGCAAACGTGAAAGGAACACAAAAAAACATAGCATGAAGGTCAGAAGTAGCTCAACACGGAAGATCTGTGCAAATGGTGTCCTGAAGATAAGGTGAACATAACTTATCTATATAGACACCAAGTCTCTCGTTTTCTATATCAATATTACCACTAGATTGACATCTACCCTTAAAGCTGATAATTCCACTTCACATTCACTATATAATCCAAATTCTATTTATACATCAGAATTCTATATAAATTTATATGCATATAAGAATGGAAACAAACTGGCCAGATGTTGTGAACAAATGAATGACAACAAGTCTAATTTCATTCAACAAAGTTCAAATAATGATTGCAAAACTGAACAAAATTCTATAAAAGTTTTGTCCCATTTATGTCTTAAAACCTCTAATGCAATTTGAAAATGAAACAATCGTATCTGGACTAGTATTTTCATCACGTAACACATTTTCATATTTTTTTGTTGATTTGGATTCAATCTGAACATGTTTGAACAATGTTCTTCAATTACTAGATGACAAAATACAAGCTAAGCGTGAAAGTTCAACGTTACCCAGTACAGAAGTAATTTAATTCACTTTTATTGACTGGTGATGATTAGTGAATGTTTATTATTTTTCTTTTATCTCCGAATTAACAAGTTCATGAGATCTACTCAATGATGAAACACTTACAAACAGGAAATTTAAGTTCTCCTGTGCGTTAATCTCCGTAGTGGTTTCACAATGTAGTTGTAACAATAATTCTAGTATACACCAAAGTATTCATCTAACAATTACAGCTACTATTCACGCATTGGTTCAAAGAGGTTTGAGCTGACATCGGTTAGAGAACTATTGGAAAACCGACTGGGAGTACCGGACAGCGGTTTCTTCCTAGTTTAGGACTCTTCGTCAGTATGCTTCCACCGACAGGGCTCGAACCCAGAACCTTGAATACCAATACTTGAATATCATTGAGATACTCACTAGCGGCTGGACCTATTCAGGAAGCAGTTACATGGAGTTCTAGTGGGAAGTCGTCACCAGTAGGGTACAGAAGGTACGGCGTGCGGACAAATAGTAGCCAAAGACACTGGCTAGCGGTCGCACTATGTCATGATTTGACAGAAGCTAGAATTCATGGGCCATTTGATCTAGTCTCAGTGGTTTATGGTCTACCAGCTCGTCAGCCTTGTAACTGGCAGGTACTGGGTTCGGACCATGGATGTGGGTGCGTACAGACGGACAGTCCCGAACTAGGACGAAACGGCTGTCCAGAACTCCCAGTTGGTTTTCCAATGGTTCTCTAACTGATGTCAGTTCATGATGAAATTCTGTAACCAATCAATCAAATTCCAACAAAAAATACTTGAAGATTAATGAGATGCTCACTAACGACTGTAGCCATTACAGCTACTATTGATGGGGATCGTCACTTCCATTGGAAGAATTCTGGTGGTTGCTTTTCAAGTTCTACAGACTATATGTAGTTATACCAGGTGATGTAGTCGTTTGCATTCTAACCTTCTACTCCGGCAATATATGCAGCACTTGCTTTAGTCATTCATCATAATTCCTCTTATTGCTTTGAGACTGGAATTCATCTGGGAAATTCCTCCAGAAAGTTGTGTTCTTTATTTGAATCTGATCAACATCGTGGTGGTTGTATTTCCTCCTTAACACTACTCATTGACTATCATTCTGGTTCTTCTCAACAAATCCCAATAGAAGCTGAGGGGATTTTTCATAGTTTCAATTTCATCCAACGTTTGGCTAAGGCTTGTGAATATCCTGTTCTTTTACCGCTTTCCAAGAGCTGTCCAGCAGAGGTTGAAATCACCAAGTCTAATGCTGAGTTTATATCATCATCATCATCCAACACATCACAGGTGGATCAAAGGAATCGATTATATACTCCTTTTTGTTCTATGCTTTATGGAAAAGCTCATTCCGTGGGAAATAAAAGAAAACCAACTTTGAGTTTTTTGTCATTATCTCTGATGGATGATGAAACAGCTAAGCTATACAGTTGCGTATTTCAAGGGAAATTCAGTAGTTGCTTAACAATGTCTTCAATGGCAGATAAAAATTTGGATCACTCAGCTTGCTCAACCACAGCAGCAAGCATTGAAAATCATTTTTCAAGTATGCATGCATTGAAATGTTCACTAACCCAAAGTTACGGTACTCACACACACTCTATGTCCAATTCACGAATTATAAGCTTAACAAATACTACAATGGTCGTCTCTCTATCAAACAATGATACAGTTACACTTCTTTGGCTGCCAGTTAATGCAACTTCAAGGTTTGAAGCTCCGTGTTCTACTTGAAACGGATGAAATAAGGCAATAGAAGACGACGCAATTTAACAACACAATGTTGATAAGTAGATTAACAATAATTAATCCATGAGCATGTTAAAGAGACCCAGAAATACGAGCGCACCAGTGACCTTGAATGCATATCATTCGTCGGAACCTACTATGAATGCCCTGAACTAAATGAGAGGCAAATCTCACCCCAATTTCTTGTTTAAGTACTATATGGTTAGCTGGGTTGATAGCTCGTTAAAGTTAGGATTAGAGTTGGGGTGTTTTATTTTTAGTATGTGTATTTTTCTGGTCAATAGTTTTGGGGTGTTTTCTATATTTTTCTAGTAAGTAAACTGCATTTTTATTTTTAAAAAAAGCACTGGCTATTATGATTGGTTGCCTGAAGGTCAACCGTGCGTTCGCATTCCTCGGATCGGTATTCTTTAATGTCGCCTAGTCTATATCAGCATATCAACAGGATGATAATTAGCTAACAAAGTTAGTGCAGCCTATACAGGGTAAAAATAAATATGAACAGTAAAACAAGTGGTTGCATAATGCATGATTTGTATATTGAAAAATGAAAGCGAATGAGTAATCACACTACTGAAATCGGTTACAGAAGAAAGATTAAAGGTGAATAACGTAGATTAATAAGACAGTTTTAACAACAGCATCAGCAATAACCTGTAAATAGCATCGAGGGTAGTGAAGACTTTCAGATTTTACACTGCTGTTAAGATAGCCAAGATAAAGAATGTGGCCTGCTTTTCATAGTTGGCTTCTGATGAATTGTGCTGTATGTGGCAGATGAATTTGTAAAGTAAAACTAAGATTATGAGGAATTCGATAGATAAATCAAGGCTTTACGATAAGTATCGACAAGGTGTGCTAAAAATCATCACAAGAATACTCCTTCATATCGTCCTTGCATTCTCTTCTGACTTGCCATTTCCCATTCAGATTTCACTAGAGGGCCTCAATTCAACTGTCTCTCCAGCGTATCTTCATCTCCATTCCTCCTGCATATTTGTCCGGCAGCAGGTTCTATTTGGTTCTTTACCAGAGTTCCTTGGTGCTAATTCTTTCTGGTCATCTGATGCTTAATATCGAGTGAAGATAGCTGCCAGTAAAGGCCTGCAGGCTGTTGGGAAAGCTTTCTATGACTCGCGCACCATATCTCTGAATTGTATAGAAGCAGTGAGGATTTCTGTTACTGGGATATTTATGGTAAATTCATAAACCTGGCAGTTTCATAAGTGAGCACTTCTGAGGAGTTAAAAGCTGGGACAAAACTCTATCCAGCTCCCCTCGGTGTTTAGTTACTTCCTAATTGATTTCTATTTGTGATGAAATCTGCGATGAAATGGTTTAAAATCTTCACAAAACCCAAAATCTGTAAACGCTCAGGTATCCTTCTAGTAATATTCAGATTACGGGGCCTTTAGGGATTTAGAATGCTTTCAATGCAGACTTCTTTATGAAGCCAGCCAAGTAAGTCAGAGAATCATTGAAAACCATGAAGCAATGGGTAGTTGGTTGATCCTAGTTTGGGACCCTTCAGTAGGGTGTACCCGAGACACCACTAGGGATCGAACTTGGAACCTTCAGATTACATAGCCACTCTGTTGACTATTTCTAACATCTGTCAGTTCGTGAAGTAGCGCTATCGCCAACTGACACCGTAGATAAGCATTCACTTCACGCTGAGACGTTGGACCCCACTGGTCTTGATTTTCCATACATTAACTTTGTGACCTGATGGTCCTAGGCTTGGTCGTTGGTAGGGTCAAGGATGAGAACTTCTGAGAAGTCTCAAAAACGAACAAGACAGCTGTTCAATGTTCCCAGGTTTTCAGTGATTTTCAAGCTGAAATCTTTCACATAAGTTTGATGAAATATCTTTGGACATACAAAAACTTTGGTGTGGAATAAATAAAGTCATGCGGGGAAAGGAAAAGAGAAAGAGATCTGCCTTCATTATTATTTTGAACATAAATATTCCCTTAATCTTTAGTCACTGGGATAAACTTCTCTTTTTTTTTCTAGATTTAATAATGTTACAACAATCAATTGAGAAAAAAGGAAGAAGTTTTTCCTCAGCGCGGCATCCATTCATTTGAGGAGAGAATGTTTTGCTGTCAAAAGAATTTATTTGATATATTAGCAAAGATTGAAAGGATAAATTTGAAAGCGGAGAAAAAGGAAGACAAAGAGTGAGGCAAATTATTGTCATTTTTTTTGCATACAAAGTCAAAGATCATGAGAACTTGTTGCCGACTGAACAATTTTATAATGTCATAATTTACTTTCACCCGCATGAATAATATTCTGATGCTTGAAAAGATGTGTCTTTCTTGATCCTCTCTTTTCCTCTTCATTTTTTTACGTTTCTACTTGAACATAAGGCTTTAAATCTTTTGAAGTTATACTGTAACGAAGAAGACAGGGGGCAGGCAACAGATCGTTTATTGAAAAAAATCAAGAGGTATTTATAGATTTTTATGTGCATTATCATTAGCGTTATTGTTAGCTGAGAAGCAACCTCTTCTGATTGGTTGTTTTCATGCTGAAGGTTACTCTGTACTGCTTGTGACGTTTCTTAGAAAGTTAAGCCATATATCTGCTAGTCGTATTTGAACAAGTTAAGCGTGCTGTGGTCGGCTGGTGAGTTCCTGAAGATTAAGCTTTGTTATTGTTTTTTCTCATGACCCCGATTTGGGACGTTAACATTGATGTCAATTGTTGTCTACGATTTACGCTTGCAGACAGCTCTCACCACAATACTAGCCATGGTGTTTCTATTTTATTCAGTGAGATTAAAGCCTCCCAACCCTAACCTTCCCTTCATTCTGGGCATACTAAGGGCTAGTAAAAGTGATGGGCGAATGGAGCTTGAACATGCCATGTGTCTGGTGAACAGTCTAACGTTGAACCATCGACACTGAAGACGCGTAATGATATGAAATCTTAATAGAAACGTTATTTTTGCTGAAAGCTTGACATGTGAAAGTATAAAGACACGGGCAGGACGAATTATGTTTCCACTAGTCTTCATCGCTAGTTCATTATCAAATTTCTAATGAAAACTTCATAGTCAGCAATGCGAAAGCGTTTATTGAAAGCAACAGTATCCTAAAATGAAGCTATTTATGAAACACGATAGTTTTTGGTCGACAGTGGCTAACAGTGGAATCTGCAACTCTGCATTCTATTAAATAGTCAAAGCGCCCTCTTCTGGGAGACGATTTGTCAACCGAGACCAAGAATTTCAGTCAATGAGAAATATAAAATAACTTAAATAAGTAATACTTGGCAAGCATTTAACACTGATGAATTAAACATATGCAAGCCCAAATCTTCAAATGAAGTGGATTTTTATCCACAGCATTGGTTAGTGGTAGCGCTGTATATCACGAATTGAAAGAGGTTAAAATTCATCGGTCGACAGAGCCTTGTTTAGCGACTGGTTGATGAACGAGGTGGTCTCGTAACCGAAAGATCCTGGATTCGATTCCATCTTCGGTTTCATTTTTGAATATGACGCTGAACACGTTATCTGGGATGATAATGAAAGCTATGCAAATAAATTATTCAACTTAGAGGATCCAAAAAAGTTTAGAAACCGGGCAGTTTGAATTTTCATGTATTTTATTTACTCCGCCTGTCTGTTGAATAAGCATATGAAGCTTAATTTAGTTGACTGTCAGTGGCTAACAATGAGATCTAGGACGAGTGTTTCAACCTATTTAGGACTCTCCAGCTAAATGCACCGTCACCCCAATGAATAGTGATGCACATACTATAACTCTAACCCAACAACAATCATCGGTCGAAAATTTACAGCATTTTGTTCCACTGAGATTTTTGTTTTAAATGATGATGCGCGCGAAGGCGCAGCTGAAATTGTGGCATGGCGTGGGACGGATGGCTGGTTTTCTACGACCAGTCCCTGTCACTTGGAGGCATATGATGGCTTCCAATCCTCATCAGTGGAATTATTTGGTAAGTTTATTTTATTTTTATATTATTTTTATTAGTAGTTTTCATGTTTAGGCTAGGTTTTAGCTTCATGTTTACTATGTTGGGGCATTTAGGGACCATACGGTCATAGTTTGTTTAGGGATGCTCTGGCATAGGAAAGCTATATATCAATGGATAGCTCTCGACGAAATCTACCCATTGGTACCGGTATCACACCTTATAGCTTCTCCTCAGCCGAATAGGGAATTTTTTCAAAGGCTACAGGGGAAACCTGTTTTTAGGCCTAGAGTTCATGCCGCTGGCTGTTCTCTTGACACTTTTAGCTCCGCGACCTCAGGTTGTATGCCGTTATGTATGTAGCTAGGGGGCATTACCAACCATAGGGCAGCAGGGGGGCAGAGACTGCTAGGCAGAAATAGCTTTTACCCTCTGATTTATATACCATTGGATTCCTCTTGACGAGACAAATCGATTGGTACCCGTCTCGTCCCTGTAGGGATATGGCTTCTTTAATTTCAGCAGTTATCGTCCTATGTTAGCGTTTCTTAGGTTGAACATGCTCATCCATGCTCATTTCATCCACGATGTTATCGGCAACGGGGAGCTGATAAGGAAACCGAGGCTGACCGGCAGCTTAACCGGACTTCTACTGATATGACTGTGGCGACGGTATCAGTAGGGGATAACTTGGGTCGTCACACCGTTCCTAGCGTAGCTCCGTTGATAGTAGCAACGGGCATCAACCAAATTTGTCAAACCTCACAACCTACTGATACATTGGCGATGGTATCAGTGGGGACTGGACTTAGTCGTCATCAATCCAACCCCATGAACCAAACGAATTCAAAAAATATCATGCCGGATCGGCCGTGGCCCGGATTAACAACGACCGCGCTCTCTGCGGCCGTGTCACAGGGCAGAAGTGATAAGTACACTACTGAGACACACCAGGCCGTGTGTGACCGGCCTCAAGCAGATGTCCCCTGGGTCTGCGGTCACGCAACACTAACCTTTCTTCTATTTCAGGTACCCGAAGACTAAACTCAGGCGTGAGGCCAGCAACCCCACCCTGTAAACAAATATGCTACAGAAACTTCAGCGTGAACAATCTCCTTGCGTCAAAAGAAAAAGTCTGTGTGGGGACATGGAATGTCCGCACCATGTACGAGACTAGCAAAGCTGCCCAGATCGCAAGCGAAATGAGGAGATACGGACTACAAGTATTGGGGATCTGCGAAAGCAGATGGAACGGAAACGGACTCACCAAATTGTCAACAGGTGAGTCAGTGATTTACTCCGGTCACCCAGAAGACAACCACACACACACCGAGGGCGTGGTTATAATGATGTCACCAACGGCAACCAAGGCTCTGATACAATGGGAGGCGATCTCACCCAGAATAATGACCGCCAGATTCAACTCCAAAGGAAGAAAAGTGTCAATTATACAGTGCTATGCACCCACAAACGACGCAGACCTCGAAAAGAAAGAAGAATTCTACAGACAACTGCAGGCAGCAATAGACAATACTCCAGCCGGTGACATTAAAATACTAATGGGAGACATGAACACCAAACTTGGACCAGACAACACAGGAAGGGAACTCATCATGGGTAAAGAAGCTCTGGGAGAGATGAGTGAAAATGGAGAACTCTTCGCCGAATTCTGCGCCTTCAATGAACTAGTGATTGGTGGCACCATTTACAAACACAAGGATATTCACAAGGCTACATGGGTGTCACCAGATGGGCGAACCAAAAACCAAATTGACTTCATCACAATCTCGAGGAAGTGGCGGCGCAGCCTACTGGACACAAAAGCAAGAAGAGGAGCAGACGTTGGCTCAGACCACTACCTCGTACAAGGAACAATCCAACTCAAATTAAAAGCTTTCAGAGAAACAGGAGCTGCAGATAGACCACAAGCCAAGTTCAACACTCAAAAACTGAAGGACCAGGATACAAAGGATATCTTTACTGCAAGCATAAAGGACAAAGCTGAGACACAAATCAACATTAGCGAAGAGGTCAGCGTCGAAAAACACTGGGACAACCTGAAAGCGGTATGGAGCGAAACCTGCATGGAATTTCTGGGCAGAAAGAAGAGACAGGACAAATCGTGGCTCACTACGGACACTTGGAGGCTAATAGAAGAGAGAAGGATGGTGAAACAAAAGATTATCCAGTGCACCGACGAGCAACAGAAACAGGATTTGAATGCAAGCTACAAGACACTGAACAAAAGAGTAAAGAAGAGTGCCAGAGGAGACAAAAGAAAGTATTATGAAGCCATGGCCAATGAAGCAGAACCAGCAGCAGGCAAAGGAGACCTCGCAACACTCTACCAAACCACTAGGTACCTATCGGGCGAAAATTCGTCACAAATTAAGCCAGTGAAGAATGACAATGGAAAGTCAATCACCAAAGAAGTGGAGCAAAGGAAACACTGGGCTGAACACTTCAAAAGACTACTAAACCGACCGCCACCTACAACGCACCCAACAATACCAACGACGGAGACAGAACTACCGGTGAACATCAACCCCCCGACGAAAACAGAAGTCCTGAAGGCAATCAAGATGCTGAAAGCTGGAAAAGCAGCAGGACCAGATGGAATCCCAGCAGAAGCATTGAAAGTGCACCCAGAGACAACAGCAGACTTGATGACGCCACTACTGGAGAAGGTGTGGAAAGAAGGCAAAGTACCCAAGGATTGGAAGAAAGGATACTTATTCAAACTACTAAAGAAAGGAGACTTAAGTCAATGCAAGAACTGGCGCGGCATAATGCTCCTGTCCATCCCGAGCAAGATACTAATCCGCATCATCCTGGAAAGGATCAAACAAGCCCTGGATGAAAAACTTCGACCAGAACAAGCTGGATTCAGGAGAAACAAGTCACGTATTGATCAAATCGCCACACTACGGATCATCATTGAACAAAGTTTGGAATGGCAGTCACCTCTCTATCTCAACTTCATCGACTTTGAAAAGGCCTTCGACAGCGTCGATCGAGAGGTGATTTGGCAACTACTTCGCTACTACGGGTTGCCGCCGACAATTATACATCTCATCCAACAGTTGTATGACAACGCTGCATGCCAAGTAATCCACAACGGGAAGCTCACGGAATCCTTCGAAGTGAAGACAGGAGTAAGACAAGGCTGCCTACTATCGCCAATGATTTTCTTGATTGCAGTAGATTGGATAATGCGACAGACAGCAGGCAATGAGGAAACAGGCATAAAATGGACTCACACAAAGAACTTGGAGGATCTGGACTTCGCCGATGATATATGCCTGATTTCCCACAAACTGGAAGATATGCAAGTGAAAAGTAACAAGTTGTCAGAAGAAGCATCAAAGATAGGACTCCAGGTGAACATAGAGAAAACGGAGGTGATGAAGATTCCTGGGCAATACCAACAGCAACAACAACAACAACTGACAACAATCAGCATAAATGGAAGGAACCTGAAAGAAACTACCTCCTTTACCTACTTGGGAAGCATTGTTTCAACTACAGGCGGAACTGACGAGGATATCAAAGCAAGGATCGGAAAAGCAAGGCAAGCTTTCATTACTCTCAAGTCTGTGTGGAGGTCAACATCATTCAGCGTCAAAAATAAGATCCGGATTTTCAACTCCAATGTGAAGTCAGTACTACTATACGGATCAGAGACTTGGCGTGTCACAAAGAGCACCTCAAACAAGCTACAGACCTTCATTACCAGTTGTCTTCGCTCAATACTCAAGATCAGATGGCCGGAAAGGATCAGCAACAAAGATCTCTGGGAGCAAACCAACCAGGAACCGATTGTGAAACAAATAGGCACGAAGAAATGGAGATGGATTGGCCATACTCTGAGGAAACCATCAAGTGACATCACTAGACAAGCCATTGTTCGAGTGGAACTCGAAAGGGAAGCGACGAGTTGGTCGTCAAAGGGTGACCTGGAGGAGATCATGTGAAGAGGAGATGAAAGCATGTGGGCAGACCTGGAGCCAGGTGAAAACTCTAGCAGAGAATGGAACGCAATGGAGACGCATGGCTGAAGCCCTATGTTCCTCTAGGAATTAAAGGAAATAATAATAATAATAATTGTTCCACTGAAAAATTCACCCAAAGGAAGGGAAGTATGAAAATAGCTGAGTATATAATATCTACAAGTTTAGTCTTAAAAAACTGGTTGGAGGATTTCATCATAAGCTGACATCAGTTAGAGAACCGTTGGAAAGCCAAATGATAGTACTGGACGGATGTGTCGTTCTAACCCGAGACTCTTCATCGGTACGTACCCACCACCACGGCTCGAACCCACGAACTTCTGGTTACAAGGCTAGCGGGTACGTAGACCATTGAGCCACTGAGACCCAATTCAATGGCCAGCTCATGAATTCTAACTTCTGACAATTCATGAAATAGCGCGACCATTTCGCCATCTCTTCTTCGATGAGTTACTGACTCATCTTCAACCTGCTGTACCCTACTGGTCACTGCTTCCTCTTAGGATCGCAGGTCACTGCCTGAATACAGCCAGTCGCCTGTGAGCATCAGATCGATTTTTCAAGCATTGGGTTTTAGGGATTTGCTTGATTGGTCTAAGGATTTTATCATTAGCTGACATCAGTTAGAGAACCAGAATTATTTTGATGACAGATATTTGGAGGCAAATGGAGGGAAGCCTTGCCTGACGTAAATTTTTGCTAGTTAGCATTCACCGGTCAGCAAAGCGTATCTGCAACTTCGCACCATCCAGTTCTGCCTGTAGTCACAGACGTTTCAACTGAGGTATTCAGGTGAAGTGGTCGCGCTATGTCATGAATTGGAAGAAGTTGGAATTCATGGACTGGCCATTGGATCGGATCCTAGTGACTTAATAGTCTACGAGCTCGCCAGCCTTGAAACCCGAAGTTCCATGCTTTGAACCCTGTCGGTGGAATTGTACTGACAAAGAGTCTCAAACTAGGACAAAACAGCTGCCCAGTACTCTTTGCTGCTTTTAAATGGTTCTCTAACTGATGTCAGCTCGTGATGAAATCTTTCGACCAATGAAATAACCAACGTTGTTGATGAATATCCACTTCATTTCCAACCTGATGGAATCCATTAGTCATGAATTCTCACAAGAAGTTCAGGTTATGCATCCTGAAAAGAGTTGCTAATAATCAGATTATTTATATTCAGATTTCAAGTTTGTAGGAATTTCGATTACCCTAAGATTAATCAGGGGAAAGTTCTTCGGCGCGTGCTGCTTAACAGTCCCATACTATGGTAGAATATCTATCGAAAGTTCCCCAATATACAACACTTTTCTATGAACTGATTTCAATTATTGACGAAATGTGCAGTGAATTAAGAAATTTTCATTAGTCTCACATTAAGACATATACAGATTTTTACCACTGTCACATCCGACTAATTCTAAAGTTATGTATAACTCTAGCAACATTTTCTAATCATCTGCATTCTTAATGAAAAATAAGGATCTTTAAGCTTTTAAGTTTCAGCGGCCGTAATGCCATTTCTATTGAATGGGGTTACCAGTCTCATACACCGGTCTTCCCTCTTGTTTTGTGCGTTCCGTCAGTTAGGTCAGTCGGGGATTGAACTCTGACCAATGTGAATGGCTGGCAAGTATTCTACCAATCAACCCTAATAATAATAATTTTGACAAATTATTCAATCCGTTTTTTTAAATTTCAATTTACAATATCAAAACAAGATTTTGAGCGAACAATTGTTTTCGATAACTTCTTCTTCAGTCTCTACAGTTATAAATCCATGAATAATAGAGTACATACAGCCAATAAAGGCAAATGAAAATATTGTCAGAAACTGTATTGGGGTGCATGTGTAAGTTGAGATGATAGTCCATTAGTTAACATAGTCAATCAAATATGTAACAATGAGGTGAAATAAACTGGGTGGAGAAATGGATAATGAAGACATGATACCACAAAATGATAATAATGATGATAATAATAAAACCGAAAATTATGATCCTGGTGACCTTATAGTGGGCCAGGATAGACAGAGAGTGAATAAGTTTTTTCTGTACACATAAATCTGGTCTCTCTCTATTAATCTCTAGAGCCTCAGCTATGGCTAGGAGGCGTAATCATGTGCCTTTGGGGAGATTGTTCGGTACTCGATACACGATTATGCCTCCTAGCCATAGCTGAGGCTCTAGAGATTAATAGAGAGAGACCAGATTTATGTGTACAGAAAAAACTTATTCACTCTCTGTCTATCCTGGCCCACTATAAGGTCACCAGGATCATAATTTTCGGTTTTATTATTATCATCATTATTATCATTTTGTGGTATCATGTCTTCATTATCCATTTCTCCACCCAGTTTATTTCACCTCATTGTTACATATTTGATTGACTATGTTAACTAATGGACTATCATCTCAACTTACACATGCACCCCAATACAGTTTCTGACAATATTTTCATTTGCCTTTATTGGCTGTATGTACTCTATTATTCATGGATTTATAACTGTAGAGACTGAAGAAGAAGTTATCGAAAACAATTGTTCGCTCAAAATCTTGTTTTGATTTCAATATGGGGATATTTCATTTACTGAAATTTACAATATATCAAATTCATCCCTATCACTTGTCATCATTTTCCTTCGTCCTCTAAAGAGATAGAGCGCGCGCGAGAGAGAGAATGATAGCATACTAATACAAAATCTGTAGTTGATCTCACAGAAATAAATAAAAAAATCAAAACAAACTGAGATTAAAAGCTGAAAATAAAATCTATTATTGATGAGTTCAATAACTGAATTACTACATAAACATAGATGAATTATTCACAAGGGAAAAATGAAACGTTGACAAGTGTATGTATAAATGAATATTGCTCAAAGCTTTAAGCAATAATGGCAGCAGCAGCAGTAGCAGAACTTATATATGTATGTATGTCTTTATACATTGAGGAAACAAAAATTTGTTATGATGCGATGAGATAATAGTAAGTGAAGAGTCTCTTATATCATGAAAGATACTCATTCATTTGAAACAACTGAAATGCAACTAGATCACAGATTTCTTGTAAATGACAAGTGAATAAATAAATGAATAAATAAATAAAAATGAAAAGTGATTATGAAAGACTAAGTAAATAAATAGTAAATTAAAATCTACTTAAAAATGAATAATTCTAATTGAAACGAATAACAGGTTTTTTACAAATGATTTTATACTACTGAAATACAAGACTAAGTAGTTTACTAAAGAAAATAAAGACTAAAATGATCACTAGAAACTGGACAAAAAAACAATCCAAATTTTTAGCAGCGTAAATGCACATTATTACAAGAAATAAACGACGACACAACTAGACTTAACTTTTAAGTTTTCTTCATTAATATAGACTGACTTTTAGGAGATAAAGGTGGGATTGGTATGTTATTCTCTTGTAGTAATTGTTCCAACTGTTCAATACGTTTTTGTGAGACAGTTTGTGCTGCTTTTAAACATTTTACTGTTCTTTCATGAGTAGCAGTCACAGAGACAACAATAGCTGTGAGAAGAAAAGAAAAAAACAAGTAGGCATGAAAATCAAAGATATTATTAAACTAGTTTTACATTAAAGTCAATTGGTGGATGGTGACTAGCAGTGAGATCCAACATGCGCATTTCGTCCTATTTGGGCTCGTCATCTGGATGTACCTGCATTCCCCAGTGAGTGATGGTGTTCCCACTGAGGCTCGAACCCAGTACCCATAGTTTCAAACGCCAAAGCATCATCCACTAGACCACTTGGGCCACGAGAGCCACCTCTTGTGCAACTGGTCATATTAATTATTTAATTTAATTTTACATTTTCCCGTAGACTGATTGGACCAAAGTGGTCGGTGGCAGGTTGACATGTTGGCTCCTTGTGCAGATGCTTTGGCGATGTCTTGTCATGTAACTTGAAGTCAACTGAGACCGAGCATTTGGGTCCAATCAGTCGACGGGAAAATCTAAAATTGAATTAAATAGTTTTACATTGCTTACATGTTTAGTCACGAGCTGATATCGATTATAGAACTACTGGAAAACTAGGGAGTACTGGGTAGCTGATCTTCCTAGTTTGGGACTCTTCAAAAGTACGTGCCCAGATCATATATTGTGATCTGAAGAGTTTCGGTTTCCAAACGAAATTGTGGTGAAATTTCACCTTGCACTGCGTAAATAACCAACCATGAATTAATTTGAGACTCGTGAATTTCATTCGATGTATTACTAGGTCTCCCAAGTAGCTATTCAGAATTCCAGTGGTTTGAACTGGTTCACCTTTCTGCGCTAAATATAAACAGGGTACACTACCATGATGAGTTCTGTCTCAAGAAGAGCTAGACGGCCATTCGGTATTTAGATCACTTCGACCTGGCTGGCTAGCAAGTACTGTAGGTTGATGTGAATGGTGTCCAACTAATCGTGTCAGTCAGTAAGCAGTATACAGCGTAATGCATTAATTAGTGATATCCTCAACGATATTTATGCTGTTCAACAGATCGTATATTTTATACTAACTTCCGGTTTGTAACCTTCACTTGTGTATTTCATTCTAGATGATAAACCCCGCTAAGTAGGATATTTTCTAGGACATAATTACCAGTAATTAAATTACAAACAAAATAGCCATGTGATGTTGATTAAGACGATCCACATCATCAAAGAATATTCTTTTCTCAACTCTAATGCAAACCTATTTATTACTATTATTGTTTCCTTTAATTCCTAGAGGAACATAAGGCTACAGCCGCACGTCTCTATTGCATTCGGTTCTCTGGCAACATTTTCACCTGGCTACACGTCTACCCACATGCTTTCATCTCCTCTCCACATCACCTCCTTCTCTATGTCACCCTCGCACTGAAGAACAGCTCGCTGCTTCTTATTCGAGTTCCACTCGAGTGATGGCCTGGCGTGTGATGTTATTTGATGGTTTGTTTTCTCAGAATATGGTCACTTCACCTCCATTTCTTTCTGCTTATTTGTTGCACAATTGGTTCCTTCTGGGTTGGTTTGCTCATTCCCAGGGATCCCTGTTACTGATCTTTTCTGGCTGGCCATCTGATCTTGAGTAGTGTTGAGCGAAGGAAGCTGTTGATAAAAGTCTGTAGTTTGTTTGAAGTACTCTTCAAGACGCTCAGTGCAAGTCTTTGATCCTTATAGTAGCACTGACTTCACATTGGAGTTGAAAATGTGGATCTTATTTTTCATGCTAAGTGCTGTCGACCTCCACACAGACTTAAGAGAAATGAAAGCTTGCCTTGCTTTCTCGATCCCCACTTTTATATCCTCGTCAGTTCCGCCTGTAGTTGAAACGATGCTTCCCACATAGGTCGGTAGGTAAAGGAGGTTGCTTCTTTCAGATTCCTGCCATTTATGCTAATTGTTGTCTGTTGTTGGCCAGGAATCTTCATCACCTACTTCTGTTTTTCCTATGTTCATCAGAAGTCCTATCTTCTCCGGATGCTTCTTCTGCCAACCTGTTACTTTACACTTGCATATCTTCCAGTTTGTGGGAAATCAGACACATATATCATCGGCGAAGTTTAGATCCTACAAGTCGTTTGTGCGGATCCATTTTATACCTGTTTCCTCGCTGCCCACTGTCAATTCAAACCTATACAGTCAGTCATATACTGGTTGCAGAAACGCCTATAAAGGTCAATCATTAATATGAGTTGGTAATCGAAATATGAAATATTAGATGTCACGAAAAAATGATGAATGAATTACGAAAACTTAGCTAAGTAATCTTATGTGTAATCTAGAAGCACTAACTAATGAGTATCACTCAGGAATGGTCACCAATAAAATGGCAAGCACTTGGAAACAGGAATATTATTCATATATATATATATATATATATAAGAGTAGGTTACTAACATTTAACTAGTGAATACAATTCAGTAAAGATTTTAATTATTAACGCAACATTTTCTGTTTTTCTCTTGTAGACTTTGATGATAAATATTTTCTATAGTTTGGTTTTTAAGGGTTAGTTTTGTTTTTACGAGTTGATCGCGGCGAAGTTAGAATTCATGGACCAGTGAATCGGGTCTGTCTGTCTCTGTCTGGATTCAACATAGAACTTGGCACTGAAGTGCACCAGTTCGAGTTGCCACGTTCCATATAGCACACAAAGGTGGACAAGAAAATGAGTGAAGAGAATCAATAGACTTTTGACAAGTATAAGAGTGAAACAGAATGAGTAATGGTAGAAAGGAATATGAAAGATTACAGAGACTGAATACATCTGCGTAAGCCATTGACAACGATTTTGAGCCATGTCACCTATTGTGTCCAGCCATTGATTCTTAGAGTCCCGAGGCGGGCCCCAACCCGGAAGCCTGCATCTCCCTACCTGACTCAGTCTAACTGTCAAGGATTTCATGGATTGATGCCATGCTTTTTTTTGGCCACCACTTACTTTTTTCCAACCTGCACCTATATCAGCTAGTAATGCCCGTCGGGGGAGGCGATGGTTAGACATGCGCAGCACGTCACCTAGCCATCTCAATCTATGTAACTTTATAGCCTCGTCGATTGATTTTCCCTCTTTGCCTAACAGTCTACACCTAACGTCAAAATTAGTTTCCTTATTATACAACCTGACGTGAGAAAGAGATCGTATTGAATTGAGTTTCAGTGGCTGAATGGTAAACGAGCCTGCCTTGTAACCAGAAGGTCCTAGGTTCGAACCCTCTTGGTAGGTGCGTACTGCTGAAGAGTCCCAAACTAAAACTGAGGAAACAGCTGTCCAGTACTCTCTGGTTTTCAGTGGTTCTCTAACTGATATCAATCCGTGATCAACTCGTATAAAAGATAAATATTTTCTTGTTCTCAGCTGAGAAAATATTTATCCAGCTCAAGTTCACTGTGAAAACAGAAATTGTTGCTTTTTTTAAAATTAATCTTTACTGAATTCTCTTCACTAGTTAAACTTGAACACCTAACACTCTACCCAATAATTAATTTAAGGTGATTGTTTTAAGAGAAAATTTTAATATACACTTGTAAGTTTTTCAGTTGATTTCAGGTCATTTCTTTAGGACAATGAAGAAAGTAATAAGCAGAAAATAATAATTAATTCAAATAGATGGAGAGAAGTTAACAGTGAATAATCTTAGATAACTATGCTTATTGTGTCAGGCTAGTGATTCTACAACTTTTTTTCTTCATTTAATAAGGCAGTAATATGAGACAATAGAAGAATATGATAAAGTAGTCATTTTCCCTTAGAAATAAGGTTACATGATCAAAAAGAACAAAGAAATTTGATAATAAAATTGACATGATAAAGGAATAAGAATCTATCTCAGTCATTAGATTTGTATTTAGCTGTGTTTCAGACCTCATCTAGATTTCCTATTCTTCTCTAAAGGATATGGACAGGAAAGTCACCTGCTTTTTGGATTATTATGACACTAAGATATAACTGGTTCAGATGTCTGACAGTAAATCAACCAAAGACCACGTACCAGATAAACCCTTGAGTGGAACCCAAATTAGAATCGAAGAACTGGGCATCGGGGTG